>UESW01001924.1:309583-324880 GCA_900491605.1 Calamus simplicifolius | reverse complement strand
GCACTGGAAGAGGAACTGTCCTCTTTACATTGCCACACTTGATCCAAACAGGCCAAAGAAGAAAAAGGGCAAGATGTTGCTCAACAAGGTATTTATATGATAACACCTTGTAATTTTTCTATATGATAATCAGACCTGGGTATTGGATACCGGGAGTCCTTTTAACATTTGCAATTCATTGCAGGGACTACAGGTCACCAGAAGATTTGAGGACAATGAAAGATTCCTTAATGTCGGCGATGGAAGATTAGTTCCAGTTCTGGCATTAGGAGTTCTTGAAATAGTTTTCAATAGAAATGTCATTATACTAAATGATTGTCATTTTTTGCCCAACGTTCTTGTTGAACGTAATTTCTGTAGGCCTTCTGGCCAAAAGTCATTATGAAATTTCAATAAAGGATGTTACTTTGAATATCATTATGAATGAGTCACTGTAATGACTGGGCATTTATCTAATGGCATTTATATATTATCACAGCCTGTGAATGTAGTGTACAATCAAGTAAGCGCCCTAGAACAACTGATGTCACAGACATTTATCTTTGGCACCATCGGCTGGGTCATATCAATAAGAACAGATTAAACAGGTTAACTCAGGAGGGCATCCTTCGAGTTGATGATTGTGAATCATTAACTACCTGTGAATCATGTCTTCTTGGTAAAATGACCAAGTCATCTTTTACTGGAAAAGGTGAAAGAGCCAAAGAGCTATTGGTCTAGTACATACTGATGTATGTGGACCAATGAGCACTTGTGCCAAAGGTGGATATTACTACTTCATTACTTTTACAGACGACCTTTCTAGGTTCGGTTATGTCTATCTTATGAGACATAAATCTGAGTCGTTTGAAATGTTCAAACTATATCATAAAGAAGTAGAAAAACAAACAGGAAAATGTATTAAGACCCTTCGATCAGATCGAGGAGGCGAATACCTTTCCAATGAATTTGTGACATATTTAAGGAGAATGGGATTCTCTCCCAATGGACTCCTCCTGGAACACCGCAGCATAACGGTGTGTCGGAAAGAAGGAATCGAACTCTGTTAGACATGGTTCGGTCCATGATGGGTTTTGCAAGCTTGCCAATATCATTTTGGGGATACGCATTAGAATCAGCTTGTCATATTCTTAATAAGGTTCCAAGTAAGTCTGTTTCTAAAACTCCACATGAGATGTGGTATGGACATAAACCGGTTATTACCTATCTGAGAGTCTGGGGGTGTCCGGCTTATGTGAAACGTGCAAAATCAGACAAACTTGAACCCAAATCTGACAAATATTTTTTTATCGGCTATCCGAAAGAAACCAAAGGATATTACTTCTACAATACTGAAGAACAAAAGTTGTTCATTAGTAATAGAGCAGTTTTTCTTGAAAAGGAGTTCCTTAGTGAAGGAACAAATAGCTCTAATGTTGAACTTGAGGAAGTTCATCAAGTAGAAGGAACAACACAAACCAGTGAACCCTTAGAATCTGAGTTGATTAGATCAAACTCAAAACCCATTTTAGATGCACCATTAAGGCGATCTGGTAGAGTACCACATCAACCGGACAGATACTTAGGTTTCTTGGTCCAGAACGATGATCCTGTTGAACTCGATGAGAACAACGAGGATCCGATCACCTATATGGATGCTATGCAAAGGACTGACTCTAATAAATGGCTTGATGCCATGAAATCCGAACTTGATTCCATGAAGGACAATAATGTATGGACATTAGTTGACCCACCCGAAGGGATAAAACCCATAGGGTGTAAGTGGGTTTTCAAGAGGAAAAGAGGCGCAGACGGAAAGGTTGAGACCTATAAAGCACGTCTGGTTGCCAAGGGGTATCGTCAACGTTATGGTATTGACTATGACGAAACGTTTTCTCCTGTGGCAATGCTGAAATCCATTCGGATTATGCTAGCTATAGCAGCACACTTCGATTATGAGATTTGGCAGATGGATGTTAAAACCGCTTTTCTAAATGGTGATTTAGAAGAACAGGTGTATATGATACAGCCTGAAGGTTTTATATCTGAAGACGAGTCTAAAGTGTGCAGGCTACAGAAGTCTATTTATGGACTTAAGCAAGCATCTAGGAGTTGGAACATACGATTTGATAAAGTGATCAAATCTTATGGCTTTATTAAAAATAAAGAAGAACCTTGCATTTATAAATGGGCTAACGATTCCGTTATTGTATTTCTTGTATTATATGTGGATGATATTCTCTTAATCGGGAATGATATCCCTGCATTACAAGGAATAAAGACATGGTTATCATCACAATTCTCCATGAAAGATCTGGGAGAAGCATCATACATCCTAGGGATGAAGATCTATAGAGATAGATCTAAGAGGATGCTTGGTTTATCCCAATCTACGTACATTGACACCGTGCTAAAGAGGTTTAGCATGGAGAATTCCAAGAAAGGCTATCTTCCGATAGGCCATGGAATTCATCTTTCTAAGAAGGATTGTCCGACAACTCCTAATGAAAGAGAACGTATGAGTCGAATTCCATATGCTTCGGCAGTGGGATCGATTATGTACACCATGACATGTACAAGACCAGATGTGGCATACTCACTAGGAGTAGTGAGTAGATACCAATCTGATCCAGGAGAAAAACACTGGCAAGTTGTTAAGACAATCCTTAAGTATTTGAGAAATACTAAGGACCAGTGGTTAGTCTATGGAGAGTCTGATTTGAAACTTGTTGGATATACTGATTCCAGTTTCCAATCAGATCATGATGATAGCAAAAGTGTATCAGGTTTCGTGTTTATCCTGAATGGTGGAGCTGTTTGCTGGAAAAGTTCCAAGCAACATACAGTGGCAGATTCGGTGTGCGAGGCAGAGTACATCGCTGCATCAGATGCTGCGAAAGAAGCTGTGTGGCTGCGAAATTTATCTCCGAGCTTGGAGTGACACCTTCCATAGATGGACCAGTCCTGTTGTACAGTGACAGCACTGGTGCCATAGCTCAAGCAAAGGAACCACGAGCACATCAGCGCACCAAGCACATACTGCGCCGGTTTCATCTTATTCGAGAGATTGTAGACCGAGGTGACATAAATCTTCAGAAGATTGATGGAAAGGAAAACCTAGGTGACCCATTTACTAAAGCACTCAGCATCAAGGAGTTTGACAACTATAAGTTGAAGATGGGTATTAGATACTGTAATGAGTGGCTTTAGGCTAAGTGGGAGTTTGTTGGGAATTGTATCCTAAAGCCAATCATTTGATGATTGTGTAATTGTATATAAATTGATATATTAATAAAAGTTATTTGGCAGTTTATTCATTACAAGAACATCTTCTTACTCCTGATAGTAATGAAGCCCTCAGGATCTTCCTTCACGATAAAGGAGGATTTATCTTTGAAGGTCCTTAAAAGAGTTCGCGACCAAATGATATACTATGACAGGGCCATAGTACTATCAATTATAGGACGTTGTATATCATATTTGTTGGTTGTCCTCTTAACCAAGGAGTGTAGAGACACTGGTATGACATACAGGTGAAAGTGTAGGAGTACATTTCACCGAACGTGACTCATTTCCGGATACTCTACTGTCAAGAGTTAATCCGAGAAGATATAGGTATAAGTATCCTTCAGACCTGAAGATCACAACCAGTGGCTTACAAGCAACTCATTGTACTTAGGTGCCGGACCACCTGGATTTCTAATCCAGCTACGAAAGGTTACTGGGTGCAGTCAAGTACTTGTGGTAGTCAGTTGTGGATCAAGATGGAATTTGACCTATCCCGTTAAAAGGAGAAATGCTTGTGTTTCAATTTAGCAAGACCTTGGCCAAGGCACTTCATGTGAAAGTCACATGATCACTAAAGTTGAAATCACTTTATGGATTTGCTGTTTAGAGTTGACAGGCTCTTAAGCCATCCTTAGCATTTGTGGTCAAGAGGATGAATTATACGGTAACTGTTTCTTAGGGTTCTTGGAGTTTGCTCGGCAACTCTTCGACCTATCCGGACGTCGGGTTCCATTGCTAGATGGGCACATCGATTAGTATAGAAAGTTGTTTCTATGCTACCGGCTTAGGTTCGAACCTAGAGAGTCACACGCATAGAAGTTTCCTAGGATGATCTATTTGCTGATCAACGATTGAGAATCGTATATGATTTAATTAATCAATTTGATTGATTGAATTATCTCAATTGGGTTAAGTACAAGTGAATAAGATTCAATTTGGTTTAAGTCTATTAGAAGGACTAGTCAATTTCAAATATTGATTTGAAATTAGACTTGATTTGGATTTAAATAGATTCAGGACTAGCCAAATTTGATTTGGGCTAGGACCATGATCTATGTGGGTTCAGTCCAATAAATTCAGATCAGCTTAAACCATCACCTGAACCCAAACCTCTCGCATAAGGATCTCATATGATGAGATGGCTAAAATCTCATCTCATGAGAGATTAAATTCTCTTGTAGAATTTAATGCCTAAATTAATTTTACTCTTTGGTTTTCACCGAACGTCGGATTTAACCACGTCTCTTTGGTTTTCACCGAACGTCGGAATTAAACCAAGCGGTTGGCGTCTCTTTGCTTTTACCAAACGACAGAATTCTTAATGTCAGAATTCAATGTTAAGGCTTGAGACTATAAATAGAGGACATTCCCTCACCAGAATACAAAGAACAACAATACACGATATGTCGGATTGTAATTCTAAAAAGGTTAGAATAAAAAAAATCCTGGTGATTCTGGTGTTAGCAAAAGCGTGGTGGATCTTAGAGGAAGATTCAAGTGGAAGGATTCAAGATCAGCAAAGCTATTTTTCGCGAGCTAGCACTCCCGAAATCCGATCATTCGGGGCTTCGCGTGGACGATACTAGAGGCCGGACGATTGAACGGCTGCAGAGCAATAAGGATTTACCTACTGTTCTTAAGGTAAGTGATTTGATCCCTAGATCTTAAGGCAGGCTTCAAGATAAGTAGTATGACTAGTCATCTTGAAGATCAAGATATGATCTTGATTTTTATTTATATGCATATTTTAGATCAAACGATCCTATATATAAGGCAAAGATATGATCTTGATGCATGTTAGATAGATTAATATGTAATCTTTAAAATTTCGCATTGATAATTGTTATCAAATTTTAAAATATGCATGCCTCGGGGATTGTTTCTCCCTACAAATGGTATCAGAGCATGGTTTCGTATTGATCTAATTTATTGCATGTAAATTAATGCTCCTATTAATTATGTAATCAAGGCTAAAACAAATCTCAGGTCTATTCGGTCACAGATGGATTAAAAATCCAAATTACCCATTCAATGAGGTATTCTGTGACATATTGCCGTGATAATTTAAATTGATCTTTGGCTTCAAAACACTGATTACACTCTCAAAATATGTTTTATATTTGATACATATTGATGTTGTATAAAACATGATATTTGCATGTTTAGTATAAAACATAGATATGATATATGATGGCATGTCTATGTTATGAAACATACAAATATTTATGAGAGTCTATTTGAATGTCAAATGTTAATTCATAATCTTTTTAGATATGATCTAAATATAGGAATTATGAGTAGTAACATAATACATGTGATGCTTGATTGAAATATATGACATGTAAACATGAAATATATTTAATCTTTTGGGTTAGCTAAATCGGGTCCATAAAGGGTTAGACCCTAAGGTTTAAATCAACTGGACTATAAGAGTATTTGATCAAATCTAATTAGATTAGGTTAAGAATGCTCTAAATCAAACAATAGTTGTTTGAATCTTTGATTCAAAAATATAATCTTTTTAGCATATCGGATCAGTAAATTATAGTATATCATAATGGCATTATAGCAGCCTTAGTGGTCAACGGCATTAAGATCAGTTTCAGCCGATTAGTTGACGAGCATCCCCAAAACTTAGCATACGATACTTTGAGTGGCAGGCAACTTACCTTCAAAACTGCCTAAAATTCTACACTTCTTGAGCATGTATATCCTACATTACCCAAGCTCAAAAAGTGTGGGGGCCATCTGATGAGGCCAGTTAACAGGTACATGAGCTGCAGTCTGTTCTTGAAACGGCCTTCTCAAATCAGAAAATCAAGCGCGATATTCTGTTCACATTTATGTTCGATGTTTTTGTTCTCAACGGCCTTTCCTAGCCGTTTAGCTTTCTCAACAGACTTGAGCAGCCGGAGGAAGTGGGGACGGTTTCTTCGATGGCAGCCCCAAGCTCTCTCTCTCTGTTGTCATAAGCCTGAATGATAAACGAGCTTGGCAGGAAAAAGAAAGGAGGGGTAACTTCTGATAGCTTGGACCAGAAGGCACGAGAAAAGTGTGAGAGGGGAGAAGGGTCAACCTCGGCAGGCCTCTCATCTCTCTCTAAGCTTAGCTGACGGCACAGGGGGAATTCCGGGCCATCCCGTTCTATCCGCATCGGACCCCCATGGCTTCGGGTTTCTTCCCAACAACGAGCCAATCGCCTGTCCCAGGCTCTCTGCTTCGACTTCAACTTGCCTCATCTAAGTCAGCCTCGACCGAGGCTAACTTTCATCCACTTACTCTAAAGCATTTATTGCCTTATTCACTCCAGTATTAAAGCATTTATTTCATGGCTCGTGTATTAAAGCATTTATGGATGCCACGTTAGTCCCCTCGATCTCGACTTTTTCCTTCGGCTATGAACAGCCTCGGCCTTGGCCATGGCTTCGGCCTCGTCCACGGCTTCGGCCATGGCCACGGCTTCGGCCTCGTCTACGGCTTCAGCTTCGGCCTCGGCCACGGCCACGGCTTTGGCCTCGTCCTCGGCTTCGACATTGGCTCCTAGCCTCGGTCTTGGCTCCAACATTGGCTTCTGGCCTCAGCCTCGGCTCCACCATCGGCTTCTGACCTCGGCCTCGGCTCCAGCATCGGCCTCGGCTCCAACATCAGCTTCTGGCCTCGGCCCCGGCTCCAATTCCGGCTCCGATCTCAGCCATTGATGCAATTCAAACCATGAAGCCGAACTTCAATGCTGAACGGACTTAAAACTACAACGCCACTCGCCCACCTTTTATCAAGATCACGGGCAGTTACAAGTGCTGCACATTTGCCGATATCCGCGGAACGTTTCTAACCACCCGATGCTAACATACGAAGCCGATCTCAACAAAAGAGAAGATCCGGCTGTTATCATGAAAGGGTAAGCGGGACCTCGAACAGGTATATAAAGACCCCAACTCACAACGAGGAGGGGGACTCGATCTTTACTTTCATTAAAAAATTCATGTTCCCCAATCGCTGACTTGAGCGTCGGAGGGTTCCGCCGGACACCACCGATCCAAAACTTTTCTTGCTATCATACCTCTGAAGGCCCACGAAGCTCCTCTTTCATCCGACGCTCCCAAAATGATTTAGCAGCAACAAAAATCATCCATTTTCTTTCATGAAAACAAAAGCATTCTTTCGTTTTGCTTATCCTTTCACATGCCTATTCTATCGTTGAGCTGCAATAACGCCACCTTCAAAAAAATTATCATAGTTTTAGCCATCACCGATAATTGATACAATTTTTTTTATATATAAAACCTTCTTTCTTTTCTTTGCCATCATTCTGTTAGTCCCTCCTCTCGCCCATCCACCACAACCCTACCACTTGATGGATGCAGCCAAAAGGGCTCATATGCTTAATGTTTCCAAGCGTGTGGCAACACCCATAGTGAGACATGCAAGACAGCTTCTCCTGCTCGTCGATCAAACCACGTACAATGAAACATTATTTTATTTTTTTTTTTGGTATAGAATATGGCATGAATTAATAACATCTAGAAGTGAAAATATTCAATCATGAACGAGAAGTAAGCTAAAATGATGCATATTGATGACCGCCTTTCTCCATCATATCAATTCTTTTTAATTTTTAATTATTTTTATATTTCTATTTATTATGCATTATAAAAAGATAACTGCTTACAATGCATGAATAATTGCATGATGTAAAAAAATCATACATTAGAGAAACTTTATAGGTTAAATATTATAGTTTAAATTAACAAGAAATCTTTTTAATAAAAGTACATTCAATGAAATAATAGCTCAAAAAAGAGAGAAACGAACCAACGTTTAGGGTTAAAAAATGCTTCTTTCTTTTATGTAATCAAATCTAATTTATTTTTAAAAATAATAGAAAAATACTACCATGAAGGATTGTTATACTTAAAAAGCAATCGTAATTATAGCAACAGCAAGAAGCCTTATATTACTGCTCATATTATTGATGAATTGTTTATATTACTTATTACTATTTAATTTATTATTAGATTATATATTAATAATTTTTATTATGTATGCTGCATATTTAAATCATATATTTCATTTTGTTATACGTAAAGTACCATTTTTTTAATTCAAGGATCATCAAATTAGGCATTGTCATTTATAAATGCAAGTTTTTTCAAACCAAATATATAATAGCATATGAATTTTTAATAGATTTGATTTAAGGGTATTTTAAAAATTTAATGTTATATGACTGATAATCTGTTTGTAATTAATATTATTATAACATTACCTATGTATATCAAACATAGTAATCAATATTACTGACAATCCATCTAGTGGTAATTTATCTTGTATGCAATCCACATTATTATTTAGGATTGCTTAACGATGCATCAAATGCAACCTTGGTGCTGCACCGCAACAATAATGTAGCAACTTGCAAGATAATTTAACAACTAAAATATTCTTTTGAACCTCTTACTTTTACTCAAAATTTATTTTAATTTTTAAATTTTTAATTGTTATAATTTAGTTTTGATGTTTTAAGAAAGTTTAGTCTTTACATTTCAAAATTCACTAAAAATCTTATGCTCTAAGAATATTATATTCCTAATATTTTATTAAATAAATTGGTTAAAATTGATAGAATAATTAATGTTGACCCAAGTATTGATTTTGTTGATTAACAAAAGACATGAGTATATTCACTATGTTTCTAACAAATTCAATAAGTGTTTCAGGGATTAAAATGTTTAATCAGTCAAAAGGTGTAAGGAAATGAGTTTTGAATCAAAATTGAAAAAAAATATGTAAGTTCAGAACTTAGAGTCGACACCCAAACAGTCAGGAGCCGACCCCAGGGCGTATCAGAACCTTTCTACATTTTTGGCATGGTCCGAAGTCGACACCTAGAGTTTCGGAGCTGACTCAACCTGAGATACAGAGAAATGGTTTTGCATCAGTTTCCAGAGCCGACACCTGGAGTTTGGGAGCCGACACCTGAAAGTTGCGGAGCCGACACCTAAGTTTTTGGACCGATTCTAACCTGAGAACATAGAGCATATTTTTTGGACAAAGTTAAAGTCGACACCTTGGAATTCGGAGCCGACTCCCGATAGCGCCGAGCCAACACTTAACTTTTTTGGAGCCGACTCCTCAACGAACTTCTTATTACTATTTTTGGACACCCCGATTTGGAGCCGACACCTGAAAAGTTGGAACCGACTCCAACCTATCAGGAACGATTTTTCAAATGTCAGAACGGACTCCAACGGTAATATTTTTTCTACCTAATCTCTAACGACTATTTTTCTTTGTATGTAAAGCAATCCAACTACTCTGCAATAGCTATTTTTTCCACCTAATTGGATTAAGGGATCTATAAAAAGGAAGAACCGTTCGTTTGAAAAAGGAGAGGAAAATAGAAAAAGAAAAAGAAAATATTTTGTGACAAATCCAAAAATCTTGAGAGAGAAATCAAAAGGAAAGACTCAGAGCTTACATCAACCAATCCAAGAGAGTCCAAAGAGAAATCCAAGGCATTCAAGTTCAAAAACGGAGGATTTTCTAAATGAAGAAAAAGAAAGCAAAAGCCCTATTTTTCCCCAACTTCTCAACTGCAATTTTTGTGAAGAATCTGAGTTGAGGCCTGATTCAACATTTCAAAGGAGAAGAGAGAAGAAAAGAAGAAAAGCTCAAATCAAATTTGCTTCAAATAGGCTTTTCTTACCCTTGTTTATTTAATTGCATATTTGCTCACTTAATGAGCTGTCTTGTATTGTAAACTTTATTTTTAAATTTTTTACTAATTCAATAGGGGATTGAATTAGTAGAGGTAGTATACCTCGGGACAAGCTAAGGTTAGCTTGTGGTTGGGTTTTGTGCTGGTGAGCCCGAAAAAACCGGCTGGGTTCGTTGTGACCTCGGGAAAACAATAAGTTTGAGTTGTGAGCTTGTAAAACAACTCGACTGTAATCAAGTGGATTATAGTGTGGACCCAAGTGAAACTTAAGAGTGGACGTAGGTGTTAGATACACCGAACCACTATAAAATCTTTGTGTTTGTCGTGCTTTGTCTTTCTCTATCTCATTTATTTGTTCTTAGCATTTATCTATTCATTGCACTCAACCACTTTGAAATCAAGCACATAATTTTAAAGTGTTAAAACTTTTTAAAGAACCCAATTCATCCCCCCCTCTTGGGTTGCCATCTAGGCCAACAATTGGTATCAGAGCTTGTACTCATTTTTTGTTTGAGCTAACGATCAAGAGTCAAAGATCCAAATGGCAGCTCAAGCTGGATCTTCATTTGCTGAAGGTCAATCCACTAATAGACCTCCTTTATTTAATGGTTCAAATTATTCTTATTGGAAAGCTAGAATGAGAATTTTTATTCAGGCTTTAGATTATGAACTATGGAGTGTAATCACTAATGAACCTAGCACACCCACACACATTGTAGATGGTTCAATAGTTCCTAAACCCAAAAGGGATTGGAATGAGAATGATAGGAAAATGGCTCAGCTCAATGCAAAAGCCATGAATGTTTTATATTGTGCTTTAGATGCTAATGAATTTAATAGAATTTCTACATGTATTTCCACAAAAGAAATTTGGGATAGACTAGAAGTTACCCATGAGGGTACTAATCAAGTTACAGAATCAAAAATTAATATTCTAGTACACAAATATAAATTGTTTAGCATGGAACAAAATGAAACTATCACATGCATGTACACTGGATTTACTGATATTGTAAATGGTCTAAAAAGTCTTGGTAAGACCTATACTAATTCCGATTTGGTGCGTAAAATTCTTAGGTCTCTTCCAAGATCATGGGAAGCAAAGGTGACTGCAATCCAAGAAGCCAAGGACCTCAATACCTTACCTTTGGAGGAGCTACTTGGATCATTGATGACCCTTGAGCTGACAATGAAGCAGCATCAAGAGAAAGAAGTCAAAAAGAAGAGAACGATTGCCCTTAAAGCTGCAGAAAAGGAAACAAGCAGCAGTGAGGAAGAAGAGGAAGATGATTAGATAGCTCTTCTTGCAAAGAAGTTCAGAAAATTTATGCAAAGAAGGAGACTTTCCACAAGAAAAAGTATGGAACAAAATGGAAGGTGAAAAAGAAAAAGAGAAGGACAAGGATAAAAGAAAGACCCCTTCATATGTTATGAATGTAAGAAACCATGGCACTTTAGATATGATTGTCCTCAATTGAAGAAAGTCTACAAAAAGAAGAAGAAGGCTTATGTTGCAATATGGACCGATAGCAAAGAATCCTCTTCTGAGGAAGAACAAAAGGAAGTTGCAAACATTTGAGGTAAGCACTGAAACTCATAACTTTACATTTGAAGAATTATTTGATGCATTTAACGAATTAGTTAGTGATTTTAAAGTTTTGAAAAGAAAAGCAAATCTTTGAAAAATGATAATTTAAATCTTGTCAAAGAAAAAGATAGACTAACTCATGAAGTTGAAGAACTGAAATCTGAAAATAAGAATTTGTTAAAAGAAAAGAATCAATTTCTAATGAAAATGGTTGCTTAAAGAAAGAAGTTGAAATATAAAAATATAGTTGATAAATTTACATATAGCTCTAAAAAACTTAATTTGCTATTGAGTAATCAAAGAGCTGTATTTGATAAAGCTGGATTAGGTTATAGGCCTAACGTGAAATAAAAGTTTATTAAAAATTTCTTTATAAAGAAACAAGATAAAAAATGATGTTTCATGTTATTGCTGTAACAAGAAAGGACATAAAGCCTTGAATGCAAGTTTAAAAAATTAATAAGAATTTATGTGTTAAAGGAAAGAAAATATGGGTTTCGAAAGAAACAATCTTTATTGCTACTAACCATAAAGGAAAAAAGCTTGGGTACCTAAACATAAGATTTGATCACTTTGCATGAGTGTCTTGCGGCCAAAAGATCAAAACATAAGTGGTATCTTGATAGCAGCTGCTCAAGGCACATGACGGGTGATAATGATCAATTTATCACCTTTGAAGATAAAAGAGGAGGAGTTGTTACATTTAGAGATAATGGTAAAGGCCAAATTATGGGATTTGGTAAAATTCAAATAACTCCTTCAACTTTTATAAAAAATGTTTTATATGTAGATGGCTTAAAACATAATTTAATTAGCATTAGCCAATTGTGTGATAAAGGTTTCAAAGTTTTATTTGAAGCTTCCATTTGCATTGTTTCTAATCCCATAGACAATAGCATTACATTTGTTGGTAATAGAAATGACAATGTATACTTAATTGATTTAGACAATCTGTCTACTAGTAATCATTGCCTAGTTGCTGATAATGCTAATGTGAATGAGATTGGATGGCTATGGCATCGTAGATTAGGTCACGCAAGCACATACTAATTTCAAAATTAATTAGAATGGATTTAGTTAAAGGTCTTCCAAAGTTAGATTTTGAAAATAACAAAATTTGTGATGCATGTCAATTTGAAAAATAAACTAGAAACTCTTTCAAATCTAAAAATATTGTTTCCACTTCTAGGCTATTGACCCAATTGTTGATTTTGATGATTAACAAAAACTATTTGAGTATAACATTTGAAGTTACTAATGATTTTGATTAAGTTTTTCAGTTTATGATATGATTTATTAATCAAAATTATAAGACAAATCAAGTTCTAGTTCGAATCTAATGTCAAGGTAAGATTGCAGATATTAGAGTCGACACATAAAATCGCAGAGTCGACTCCGGAAATCGGTACAGACTTAGAGTCGACTCCCGGACTGTTAGAGCCGACTCCAACAAAAAGACAGAACGAAGGTTTTTCTGGCCACGACTTAGAGTCGACTCCGGGACTGTTAGAGTCGACTCCAAAAGATTTTTGTGTCAACCCCAGAAAAGTTTAGAGACGACTCCAATTCAAGCGATTTGGGAATTTTTGATTTAGAGCCAACTCCAGAAAAGTTAGAGCTGACTCCAGAATAACTGTCAGAACGACTCTAAACTTTACTTTTATCTTTTTAATCCCAACGGCTATTGCTATTTTTGGATCTAATCATTCTTACACTTGTTTCTAATGGATAGTTTTAACTATTTATGGATTAAACTGATCTATAAGAAGAGGATTTGCTGCATCCGAAAAGATATAGAAAAAGAAGAAAAAGAGAGAAAAAGATAAGAAGAGAAAAATCTTTGAAATCCATTAGAAAAGAAAAGAGGAAAGATTTGAGAGGAAGATCATACTGATTCCCCAAAAGAAAAGAGAGAGATTCCAAGCTTTCATAGTTTCATTGTGAAGAAGTCTCAAGAGAAGAAGCAAGCCCTAGTTTTCTGATCTTCGGAGCTTCAAGAGCATTCTAAAGGAAGATCTATCCAAGAGAAGAGAAGTAGCAAGCCACCAAGATCTGCAAATCAGGCTTTGATTCCTATCTCTTTATTTCGTGTTCTATCATTGTATATTTGCTCATTGAAGGAGCCTTTGTTTTGTAAAAATAATTATTGTTTTGCTGGGTCAATCAGAGGATTGATTCCATTGAGACTGTTAGCCTTGTGCAAGCAGTTTGCTTGTGGTGTAAGGTTTTATGCTGGTGAGCCTTGAAAGCCAGCTGGGTTCGTTGTGCACCCGGAAAAATAACAAGTTCGAGTTGTGAGCTTGCAAAACAACTCTGCTATAATCAGGTTGATTATAGTGTGGACCCAAGAGATACTTGGGAGTGGACGTAGGTGTAGGTACACCGAACCACTATAAAATCTCCTGTGTTTGCCGTGATTGTCTCATTATCTTTAACTCTATATTTGTGCATATTATATTTTAATCTGTGTGAATCTAAGTTTTATTTCCGTTGGGGTTTATTTTTCAAAGAGTTTAAATTTTTGAAAACTCAATTCACCCTCCCTCTTGGGTTGCTATCTGGACCAACAATTGGTATTAGAGCTAGTGCTCATTGATTTGATCTAACGATCAAGAGTCAAAGATCCACATGGCTACTCAAGCTGGTTCATCTTTTTTCGAAGGCCAATCTACTAATAGACCACCCTTGTTTAATGGTTTAAACTATGGTTATTGGAAGGCTAGAATGAAAATCTTCATTCAAGCACTTGACTATGATCTATGGAGCATTATAGTCAATGGACCCACACACCCACTGCTAGAATTAATGGCATGGAGATTCCTAAACCGGAAATGGAATGGGATGAACATGATAAAAAATTGGCACAATTAAATGCCAAAGCAATGAATATTTTATACTGCTCATTAGATGCAAATGAATTCAATCGTATATCTATTTGCATTTCTGCTAAGGAAATCTGGGATAGACTTGAGGTTACCCATGAGGGAACAAATCAAGTCAAGGAATCCAAGATTAACATGCTAGTTCATAAGTATGAATTGTTTAAGATGGATGCATGTGAATCTATTACCGATATGTTTACAAGATTTACTGATATAGTTAATGGTTTAAAAAGCCTTGGTAAATCTTATGATAATTCTGATCTTGTGAGGAAGGTTTTACGTTCTTTGCCTAGGACTTGGGAAGCTAAAGTGACTGCAATACAAGAGGCGAAGGATCTAAGTACCCTACCCCTGGAAGAATTATTGGGATCCTTGATGACTCATGAGCTTCAAATTAAGCAACATGTTGATGACAAAGAAGAAGAGGACTATGGCTCTTAAGATTGTAAATACATGGAAGAGCCTCATGAATCTGAAGATGAAAGTGATGATGAGGACATGGCACTCATCACAAGGAAATTTAAAAGATTTATGAAGAAGAAGAAGTTTGAAAAGAAAGCCCTTTGCAAGAAAAGATGAGGACAAGGGCAAAGAAAAAAAAGTTATTTGTTTTGAATGTAAGAAGCTGGGTCATTTTAAATCTGAATGTCACAACTAAAGAAAGGCACCCGGAAATTCAAAAAGAAGTCAATGATGGCCACCTGGAGTGATTCGAAAAGCTCAAGTTCTGAAGAGGAAGAAAAGAGTGAAATGGCCAATCTATGCTTCATGGCGGACAATTATGAGGTAAGTCCTAGTTTTCTTGATGATTTTACTTTCGATGAATTGCATAGTGCTTTTTA
>UESW01001924.1:243463-302306 GCA_900491605.1 Calamus simplicifolius | reverse complement strand
AATGTGGCTTGGGACGGAGGCCATTCAGATTTAATGGGATTAGGGTGGTGGTGAGGGTTAGGGGTTGGGCAATATTCTCTACACTACGTTGGGCTTCTAATCTAGATCTATTTGAAAGAAAAGTCTTTTTGCACCACATGCTGCGCAGGAGCGTGCACACCGTGCATGCATGTGCATCGCACATGTGGTGCACGAAAGGATGATATTGTCCTTGGCATGCGCAGCCGCATGCGCGAGGCCAATCACTATGCATGGTGCACGCTATTTGCACTACGCCTGATACACAAAGTCCTTCCTTTAGTGAAAAGAATTTCAATTGGTTTAGGCTCCAGAAGTCAATCTAAAGCCTAACGTGAACCTCTAGTACCAAGCCCAAACACCTAACTCAAAGCCAGGCCTGATGGGCCGCAGCCAAGATAGACCCATTTTTAATACATTTCCTAAGAAGGAAAACACTTTGTACACCAGCCCCGGTGCAGCAACGATGATGTGGACTGCACCGCGTCTTCCAATTGGTCCACGTGGATCCGACGTGGATGACCTGACAGGCGGTAGGGCTGGGCTTTGACGTAACGTTCTGAACGTGACGGACATTTAATGTTGTTCGCTTTTTTTAAAATTTTCGTGCGGACGAAAATGCCCTTTCGCTCCTTCATGACGCCATTTTACGTTTTCTGTCATCTGTGCAAGAAGAACTCTGTTTCTTTCCCGGTAGAAAGAAAATACTTCAGCTTCGAGGCTAGCCGATACCTGGATCTGTGTAAAAAAACTTCTGGAGGAAATGTCAGCCGCAGCACAAAGTAAAAACTCTTTCTTCCCACTTCTTTATTACATCAACAGTTTTTTTCTGGTTAGAGTTAGTTAATGCGTTTAATGCGCGGGTAACTACCTTAGAACGAAATAGTTATGACACTCTGAGAGTCATAACTGTTTTGTAAGCAACTCTTATAATGCGGCCCTTTCGCTCCATCCTAGCGCCAATTTATGTTGGATTTCATCTCTGAAAGATGAACTCTTTCTTCCCCTCCCTCGCTCTGAGAGTCCGGATGCTAAGGAATCAGTTGAGAAGGAACCTACGCCCTCGCTTTGAAAAACCTGGCTACTGGAGTGTACTGGAGGCTTCAAATATAAATGTTTATCCAATGAGATTTTCCTTGACAAAACCTCACGTAGACATTCGCTTCTCTCTCTGAATTCGGCCAGGTCTGTAAGATTTTCCTTGCCAAAACCTCAGCTTAGGCCCATCTTACAGACCTGGCCGAATTCAGAGAGAGAAGCGAACGTCGACGTGAGGTGTTGGCAGGGAAAAACTCATTGGATAAACTTTTATATTTGAAGACTCCAGTAGACTCCCGTCGACCGGACTTTCAGACGAGGGCGTGGGTTCGTGCTCAACTGAATTTCATCTGTGCAAGAATAACTCTCTTTCTTCCCCCCCCCCCTCGCTCTGAGAGTCCGGATGGTAAGGAATCCCCGCGACACCCTAGTTCGAAGTCGGTCGTAAGTCCTTCGCGACACCCCAGATGAAATCCCACGACACCCTAGCTTTAGGGCGACGACACCCGTCTTATAAATGTGCACATAGAGAGAACCCGGCGACACCCTAATTGAATTCGGCAGAAAATCAATCGCGACACCCCTGTTGAAATCTCACGACACCCTAGCTCTAACGAGACGACACCCGTGCTTGAACAAGAGACCACGGAGATAATCCCCGCGACACCCTAGTTTGAATTCGGCCGTAAGTCCTTCGCGACACCCTAGATGAAATCCCACGACACCCTAGCTTTAGGGCGACGACACCCGCCTTATAAATGTGCACATAGAGAGAACCCGGCGACACCCTAATTGAATTCGGCAGAAAATCAATCGTGACACCCCTGTTGAAATCTCACGACACCCTAGCTCTAACGAGACGACACCCGTGCTTGAACAAGAGACCACGGAGATAATCCCCATGACACCCTAGTTCGAATTCGGCCGTAAATCCTTCGCGACACCCCAGATGAAATCCCACGACACCCCAGCTTTAGGGCGACGACACCCGTCTCATAAATGTGCACATAGAGAGAACCCGGCGACACCCTAGTTGAATTCGGTAGAAAATCAATCGCGACACCCCTGTTGAAATCTCATGACACCCTAGCTCTAACGAGACGACACCCGTGCTTGAACAAGAGACCACGGAGATAATCCCGCGACACCCTAGTTTGAATTCGGCCGTTAATCCTTCGCGACACCCCAGATGAAATCCCACGACACCCCAGCTTTAGGGCGACGACACCCGTCTCATAAATGTGCACATAGAGAGAACCCGGCGACACCCTAATTGAATTCGGCAGAAAATTAATCACGACACCCCTGTTGAAATCTCACGACACCCTAGCTCTGGGGCGACGACACCCGTCTTATAAATGACCACATAGAGAGAACCCGGCGACACCCTACTTCGAATTTTGCCGTTAATCTGTCGCGACACCCTAGTTGAAATCCCACGACACCCTAGCTCTAGGGAGACGACACCCGTTCTTTAAACAGACCATGGAGATAATCCCCGCGACACCCTAGTTCGAATTCGGCCGTTAATCCTTCGCGACACCCCAGATGAAATCCCACGACACCCCAGCTTTAGGGCGGCGACACCCGTCTCATAAATGTGCACATAGAGAGAACCCGGTGACACCCTAATTGAATTCGGCAGAAAATCAATCGCGACACCCCTGTTGAAATCTCACGACACCCTAGCTCTAACGAGACGACACCCGTGCTTTAACAAGGTGGGAATTTGACGTCACTGTAGTACTAATTCGACGACACCCTAGTCCCTGAGCCATGCCATATTTCTAAGAAAAGTTTGTAAACTTGGGCAGTTCCTATGGGTTCGCGTGTCTCATTGATGTGATCTTGGCGATCCGGGTGTCCTTTCGTATTTCTCTTAGGTCGGCATAAACCCTAGAATCAATCGTCTGTTGCCCGAGAAGCCATCTTTTTGCTCAAGAAGCCATCCTTCGTCTCTTGCTCGAGAAGGCACTGGTCTCCTTTTCCCTCCTGAACTTGTTCCATAGTTCATTCTTCCGAATACGTCATTCATGGAGATGAGTGCTTTCGTTTGTGCACGAAGACCGCGAACAAAGAAGAAGCAGACAGAGAAAATGGCGAAAAAATGCAAGGACCTGGTACTTCGTTCGACTGAGGATGCGGCTCCTTCGGGTATGTTTAGCACTATATGAAATATTACGACATTCTATATTAAAATTTCATGACATGTATGTATTCTGTCTTACCCCCTGTTTCCGTTGACAATAAAATTGTTCCAGTCCCCCCAGTGAAGGCTTCCCAGCTGTTCAAGAATAGCTGCAGGCCGGCAGTATACATTCAGAAGGTTTGGAGGATGGGGTTCTCTAGACGTCATACAAAACTGATTCGAAGAACACCATTTGGTGCCTTCGTCGACATGCAGATGTTCACAGTCGACGGGCGACTGCTAGCAGACATCATAAGATGTCACAATGGAGGCGACGAGTTCATGTTTTGCAGAAAACGAGTTCTATTCAGTGCCGACAAAGTCGCACTCATTCTTGGACTTCCAGCTCATGGGAAGAAGATCGACACCTCCAGCCAAATGTTCAACGGAAGTTTGTTCAGACGGTTTGGCCAGGGTTTAGATCTTCGCCAAGAAGGTTTGGAGAAGTTGATATTTCAACTCCGACCATCTAAAGTATAGGAGGATGTCGAGGACACCGTCCGACTTTGGATCACATACATGTTGGCCATGTTTTTGGCTCCAAAGTCTAACCAGAGATGTCCACGGTATCTCATCCAGCACTTGGATGATTTAAGTCAACTGGGTAGCATCGACTGGGCATCGGCACTGAAGGAATTGATTGTTCTGGCTCTCCCAGAAATAGCTGCTTGCTTGCGTTCCGAGGAGCCGGTGCACTCAAAGAATGCAAAAAAAGTTAGGAGGCAGCCTACCTTGTTCGGATGCTCGGCAGCACTGGTGGTAAGGATTATTGAGACACATTATTAGTGTTGAGACAAAATTTATTTGTAATATTACTTTATTTAATATCGAAAAAAATTTATGTTCAGGCGTGGTTCCTCGAGCATACATCAATGCGAGAGCCGGCATACCCTGATAAACGGCCCCGGCTGTTGAAGTGGTATGACCACCAAATTAAGATCCAATCGGTTCGGGTTGCCGACTTGCAACCTCAGGACTTGGTAATCTATTTCATAGCTCCATTGCTCTGACCATTTTATCAACTTAATGCGTCAATATGTTCAGTTAATATAATTTGTTATCATCTTGTGTTGCAGATGGAGGGAGCTACTGAACCATTGCCAGAAGAGCTATGGCTTCTCCCTCAGCAGATAAAACCGTCCCCCCCTCAACAAACAGATACCTGCGCCCCTCAACCAATGGATAGCTGCGCAAGATGCGCCGAGTTGACGAATGAATTGGAGTGTGTTAAGGATCAACTCGAAGATGTCAGGCACAGGCTGTCCATTGCTGAGAGCCTCCTCAATTCACTGGTCAGAAAGGAAAGTTATGCAATAAAGGAGGAGGACAAGGGGGACGAGAAAACAGAGAAGGTGCATTCGTTAGAGTTGGTCCTCCGCGAGCCTGGTAACATAAATAGTGAGGAGAAGAAGATGGAGGAGGACCATTCTTCCGAGTTTCAATTGAGACAGGGAATGCAAAATCAGAGGACGACATATTGGAGGGGGATTCATTGGTGATAAAACAGAGCAGGGGAATGAAAATAAAGAAGAGTCCATATCCGAGAATAAACTTGGCACCCCTGCGCCAAAGGATGACAAAATGGACTTAGAAATAATTGGAGTGCCGTCGCTTGTTAGGAGGATTAAAAAAGAGCCGAGGAAGCGTAAGGCATCCTCGGTCCTCGGCAAAAGTTATGAGACAACCCGACCTAAAAAATCGGCAAAGACAGTGGGCATTTCAAACCCCAACACAACGGTCGAAGAAGACCAAATAATTATTCAAAATTTTTTGAGCGAGCGACAACAAACCGACGAGATCGTCTACACAAATATGTTTAATGGCGTTGCAACAAGAAAAAATCTTCAAGATCTCATTAACAATGAGATGATAATAGATGATGTAAGTATATGAAGAAACATGTTATAGTTGTTGATTTTAGAATTATATTAATCGTTTAACATTCCATTGGCAGATAATTGATTGCGGCCAGGAGTTTCTGATGCGAAACTGGGCAGAGCATCCTGACCGATATCATAAGTGCATAATTGCATCAGTTTTTGTATCTGCTCTATGTCTGACTTCCTCATCACCTGCGCATGAACTTGCTGGATCATCTGGGGCTGCGATATTTGACAATGTATCGGATGAAGATAAGTCCCAATTCTGGTTTCTTTTTACCATTGTAAACTCTGATAACTCGCACTGGCATTTGGTTGCTGTCGACATGGAAAGGAAGGTGTTCATGCACTTGAATTCAATGAAACGCAACCCGAGGTACAAGGCCAATGCAAGGAAATGGCATACAATTCTAGGCCATATATTCCATATCTACTGCGATAAGAAGGAAGCAATGGAGTGGCCGATAGAAGATATTTTGGATTGCCCAAGCCAACCGAGCGGATCGCTGGATTGCGGCCTGTACTGTCTGAGATACATAGAATGTCTTGCTCGATGGGACAATCCTGATATGAAGCTAGATTTCAGTGATGAGGAAGTCAGAGATTATCGGCGACACTTAGCTGCGACGATATTGAGAGAGGGCCTGAACAAAAAGATTAGCGACATTGTCGAAAAATGTTCTTAATTTTTGTATTCGTCTTTGAATGAACATTGAATGTAAATTATTCATATTAACACTGATTAATATTTAATGCAAATATTAAAAATTTTATCACTGCGAGCAGGAGTGTCCTCGATGTCTACGAGACATCCCAGAGCAGAGCTTGCGAAACGACTCCGAAGATTTAAGCTCGACGACACCCTAGCTCATGGAAAACGACACCCTTGTCTTGCGCGGCGACACCCAAAAGGCGGAAACATAAGAGACATCCCAGAGCTTGCGAAATGACTCCGAAGATTTTAGCTCGACGACACCCTAGCTCATGGAAATGACACCCTAGTCATGCGCGACGACACCCAAAAGGCGGAAACATAAGAGACATCCCAGAGCTTGCAAAACGACTCCGAAGATTTTAGCTCGACGACATCCAAGCTCATGGAAAACGACACCCTTGACTTGCGCGGCGACACCCGAAAGGCGGAAACATAAGAGACATCCCAGAGCTTGCGAAACGACTCCGAAGATTTTAGCTCGACGACACCCAAGTTCATGGAAAACGACACCCTTGTCTTGCGCGGCGACACCCAAAGGCGGAAACATAAGAGACATCCCAGAGCTTGCGAAATGACTCCGAAGATTTAAGCTCGACGACATCCTAGCTCATGGAAAACGACACCCTTGTCTTGCGCGGCGACACCCGAAAGGCGGAAACATAAGAGACATCCCAGAGCTTGCGAAACGACTCCGAAGATTTTAGCTCGACGACACCCTAGCTCATGGAAAACCACACCCTAGTCATGCGCGGCGACACCCGAAAGGCGGAAACATAAGAGACATCCCAGAGCTTGCGAAACGACTCCAAAGATTTTAGCTCGACGACACCCAAGCTCATGGAAAATGACACCCTTGACTTGCGCGGCGACACCCGAAAGGCGGAAACATAAGAGACATCCCAGAGCTTGCGAAACGACTCCAAAGATTTTAGCTCGACGACACCCAGCTCATGGAAAATGACACCCTTGTCTTGCGCGGCGACACCCGAAAGGCGAAAACATAAGAGACATCCCAGAGCTTGCGAAACGACTCCGAAGATTTTAGCTCGACGACACCCTAGCTCATGAAAAACGACACCCTTGTCTTGCGCGGCGACACCCGAAAGGCGGAAACATAAGAGACATCCCAGAGCTTGCGAAACGACTCCGAAGATTTTAGCTCGACGACACCCTAGCTCATGAAAACGACACCCTTGTCTTGCACGGCGACCGAAGATTTAGCTCGACGACACCCTAGGGTGTCGTTTCCATGAGCTAGGGTGTCTCGTATGTTTCCGTCTTTCGGGTGTCGCCGCGCAAGGCTAGGGTGTCGTTTTCCATGAGCTAGGGTGTCGTCGTGCTAATTTCTTTGGAGTCATTCGCGAGAACTGGGATATCTCGTATGTTTCCATCATTCGGGTGTCGCCGCGCAAGGCTTGGGTGTCGTTTTCCATGAGCTAGGGTGTCTCGTATGTTTCCATCTTTCGGGTGTCGCCGCGCAAGGCTAGGGTGTCATTTTCCATGAGCTAGGGTGTCGTCGCACTAATTTCCTCGGAGTCATTCGCGAGAACTGGGATGTCTCATATGTTTCCGTCATTCGGGTGTCGCCGCGCAAGGCTTGGGTGTCGTTTTCCATGAGCTAGGGTGTCTCGTATGTTTCCGTCTTTCGGGTGTCGCCGCGCAAGGCTAGGGTGTCGTTTTCCATGAGCTAGGGTGTCGTCGCGCTAATTTCCTCGGAGTCGTTCGCGAGAACTGGGATGTCTCGTATGTTTCCGTCATTCGGGTGTCGCCGCGCAAGGCTTGGGTGTCGTTTGCCAGAACTAGGATGTCTCGTATGTTTCCGTCTTTCGAGTGTCGCCGAGCAAGTCTAGGGTGTCGTTTTCCATGAGCAAGGGTGTCGTCGCGCTAATTTCCTCGGAGTCGTTCGCGAGCATTTCATTTACGACCAAGCAACCATAATTCAAAAGTTACGACACTCGTGTTTTATATGATCTTGTGTAAGTTGACTCAATACATAAGCATCAAATTCATCCATTAAAGTTTCTGACGGTGGAACAATTATCTCCAGGTCCTCTTCAGTATTAATAGACTGCAAACAAGTCTGCCTGCTACTTGAAGCAGCTCTTTCCTTGGCCTGATTTTTCCTTGATCTTTTTGCCTTCTTCTCGACTGCACTCTTTAATCTGTTCTCTCTCGGCGACCTTTCGTCCTAATTTGTTCAGAATCTTGAATTACCAGCTCTGAACGTGGTTTAGCTACGCAGTTGGCATCCACGGCAGTTTTGAATAGAGGCGGTAGACCATCCATCACTACATTAAATGCATCTTCAGACATGGAGGCTATCTCTGCGAGCTTCGTCATCCGATGAGACAGCAAACTATATCTACAATCATAAACATAATATTAACGATGACAAATATTAAGACATTTCAATTAAAAAATTGTCACTGCGTACCGTGAGTTTTGTGTGCTTTTATCATAACCCTCAGTATTGCAGTCGAATTCATCGAATTAGTATTTCATGTCCTTGCACCATCTCTTCAAGAAGTATTTATCTGGTAAACGAAATACGTCATTTTGATGAAGAACCAACAGGGCATGCCTACACTGGTACCCCTTGAACTGAAAGGATCGGCACTGGCATTGGACATCCTCAATATTTCTATCATATGACACGATATAATCTTTGATCATCTCCTTGCCAATTCCATCGACTTCAATCCTTTCATACGACTTGACGGAATATATACACGTGTTGCCAGCTTCGTTGATCAATTTTGTATTTGATGCAGCCATTTCAAGGATCTCATTCTGGAATTTTTTGAAAATGCTCCGTGTATACCTTCCTGCAGCTTGTCTCTCAAAAGGTGATGATGTCTTTAGGAAAGCTATCGTTTGCAAAGTCCTATTATCTTCCTCATTTTCGGCCTCGTATCGTTTTTCCAAGGCATCTTCGTACTTACTTATAAACTCCGTTAGTGTTGTCTTCGAATTTATAAACCCATCGAAGAAGTGATTAATGCCCTCGCTCCTTTGTGAAGATGACATCCCTGTTAAAAATTTTGTCAACCAAAAATTAAAAAAAAAAAGCGTTTAAATGAATCATGAACCAAAGCCATTGACATACAAACCTGCGAAGAATGTATCCTTGAGGTAAACTGGGACCCATTTTTCCCAACATTCGTATAGGACATTGAACCAATCTATAGACTTGCATTCTTTATATTTCTCCATAACATGTGCCCACCTTTCCTCGAATGAATTTATGGTCAATGAATCATATATTGCCTCATCGAAATCAACCATAAACTTGGGATTTGCCGTGCAAATGTGGCCAATCTTTTCCGGTATCTTCTTCAATATATGCCAAAGACAAAATCGATGTCGTGTGTTAGGAAAAACTTCTTTGACAGCAGCCTCGATTGCCTTATCTTGATTAGTAATCATGGCAATAGGTGCTTGACCACCATTTGCATCCAGCCAAGTCTTAAAAACCCATTTATATGTCTCAGTACTCTCATCAGACAACAATGTGCATCCAAGCAAGGTTGACTGTCCATGATGGTTCACCCCAACAAATGGACAAAAAGGCATTTGATATCTGTTTGTCAAGTAAGTTGAGTCAAAGCTTAGAACATCACCGAAGTATGTGCATGCCAATCTTGACCTTGGATGAATCCAGAAGATAGACCTCAGATGACCATTATCATTGAGGTCTAAGGAGTAGAAGAAATTGGGATTTTTGAGTTGCATTTCGGCAAAATGAATTACCATCGATTGAGCATCTCCTTCTTTCAGCTTAGACTGACGTTCGCGACAAATGAAGTTATGAGCATCCTGCTCGGTGAAATCCAATTGTCCTCTGCCCCCTTTTCTCCTTGCTATGGCAGAGTATATCTGAGTCATCGGAACATTCACGGCATGTAAATTGCTGATCTCTTTCTTCTCTGGTGTGCTGATCCTCCTATGCGACCGTAGATAACCAGCTGATGTTATGGACAGCCCATGGTTATGTTCTAGAGAAACCTCATCCAAAATCCACTTACCACTTGTAGCATTCAGTCTTGCTTTTATGGATGCCATACAACCAACTTTCCCAGTATCCCTATGATTCATACTCTTCTCTGATTTTCTGGATTTTCCTTGCCTCCAACACGCCAGGTGCTTGAAGCAAAGTTGTTTTTTGTTGTTGGCCCTGCTACACACTGTTGTGATTCCAAAGCCAACTCGTTTCGCGTATCCATTGTAGAACGTATATACATCATCGGCTGAATTGAATTCATCCCAGTTTGAGGAACTACAATATCATCCACTGCATTTGGATCGACGTGTGAAGCTGCACGGCCGGGAGTGTTATCTTCTTCTTTCCGATCTACATTTTCAGCATCAACTATGAAAATATAGGCACGCATTAATGAACACAACTCCTACGCGACACTCCAGTTGAAATCTACTAACACCCTAGCTCCAATGCTACGACACCGTGGCTTAGAACTGACCGCGCGAAGAATCCCTCCGACAGCACAGTAGAAATGGATTTCGGCCGAAACTCCTTCGAGACACCCACGTTGATAGCTCACGACACCCTAGCTTTAAGGCGACGACACCCGTGCTTAGAACTGACCGCACGAACAATCCCCATGACACCCTAGGAGAATTGGTTTTTGGCCGAAACTCCTTAGAGACACCACTGTTGAAAGCTCACGACACCCCTAGCTTAATGCGATGACACCCGTCCTTAGAGACACCACTGTTGAAAGATCACAGAGAGACACCCGCGACAACCAAGTTACTAAAATTTAATTTTATTTATCAAAAAAAAAAAAACATTAGCCCTCACTGGGGCTTGTCTCCTTCGGTCGCTGCGTCGGCGATCTGGCGCTGGAGGGACACTACTCTCCCCTCCAGGTGGCTATTGGCCCGATGCAGGACCTCTATCTCTTTTGTTGAAACATCCTGGTATTCCTCGACCGCTAGCCTGAGTCGCTCGCTGATGGCGTGCGACTCAGCATAAACCACCGTGTCGATGGTGACGGTTGGGCGTCGGCTGCCATGACTGCCAGTAGATCTCACCTCGCCTCTGAAGCCATCTTGTGGTCAGTTCAAGCTGGAAAGGTGAGTAACGATGGCATTCCCCCATCCGTATTTAAGGTTCCCTGGCGGGTGTTTCGATTGCCACGCGCCACCATCTCAGTCGTTGTTCACAGGAATCGAATCGGTGCGCCACCACGTTGAGTTTCGAGGGATGGGGAACAGAACAGAGTTTCGGGAAGCAAATCATCGTAAGTTTAATGTCGTCCCAAGAGAAAATTCACGACACCCAAGGATGATTTGGATTTCGGCTGAAACTCCTTCGCGACACCCCACTTGAAAGCTCACGACACCCTCGCATCAATGCTTCGACACCCGTGCTTAGAACTGAACACGGAGAGAATCCCCGAGACATCCCAGGGATGAGTTGGATTTCGGCCGAAACTCTTTTGCGACACCCCTGTTGAAAGCTCACGACACCCTAGCTTTAAGGCGACGACACCCGTGCGTCGAACTGATCACAGAGAGAACCCCCGCGACACCCCTTCTCGAATTCGGCTGAAACACCCTCGTGACACCCCAGTTGTAAACTCACGACACCCTAGCTTTATGGTGACGACACCCATGGGTTCACTGTTAATGCATGGGTGTCGTCCCCTTAAAGCTAGGGTGTCGTGAGTTTACAACTGGGGTGTCACGAGGGAGTTTCAGCCGAATTCGAGAAGGGGTGTCGCGGGGGTTCTCTGGACGCCATGGGTGTCGTCGCCTTAAAGCTAGGGTATCGTGAGCTTTCAACATGGGTGTCGCGAAGGAGTTTTGGCCGAAATCCAAATTATCCTTGGGTGTCGTGAATTTTCTCTTGGGACGACGTTAAACTTCCGACGGTGTGCTTCCCGATCCTCTGTTCTGTTCCCCATCCTCGAAACTCAACGTGGAGGGCGGGGCGCGGTGGCTCACCGATTCGATTCCTGTGAACAACCACTGAGATGGTGGCGCGTGGGAATCGAAACACCCGCCAGGAGTACCTTAAATATGGATGGTGGAATGCCATCGATAATCACCTTTCCAGCTTGAATTGACCACAAGATGGCTTCCAGAGGCGAGGTTAGATCTACTGGCAGCCATGGCCACCGCCGCCGAACCGTCACCATCGACGCCGAGGTTTATGCTGAGTCGCACGCAAGCAGCGAGCGACTCATCAAGATGGCCGAGGACTACCTGGCCGTTTCAACAAAAGAGACAGAGGTCCTGCATCGGGCCAATAGCCACCTGGAGGGGAAAGTAGCGTCCCTCCAGCGTCAGATCGCCGACGCAGTGACTGAAGGAGACAATCCCCAGTAAGGGCTAATGTATTTTTTTTTTTTTTGGATAAATAAAATTAAATTTTAGTAACTTGGTTGTCGCGGGGATTATCTCCGTGGTCTCTTGTTCAAGCACGGGTGTCGTCTCGTTAGAGCTAGGGTGTCGTGAGATTTCAACAGGGGTGTCGCGATTGATTTTCTGCCGAATTCAACTAGGGTGTCGCCGGGTTCTCTCTATGTGCACATTTATGAGACGGGTGTCGTCGCCCTAAAGCTAGGGTATCGTGGGATTTCATCTGGGGTGTCGCGAAGTACTTACAGCCGAATTCGAACTAGGGTGTCGCGGGGATTATCTCCGTGGTCTCTTGTTCAAGCACGGGTGTCATCTCGTTAGAGCTGAAATATTTACAGTACACTCCAGTTGCCAGGTTTTTCAACCTCTAAGCTGAAATATTTTCTGTCGACCAGACTTTCAAAGCTGAAATATTTACAAAATAGTTATGACTCTCAGAGTGTCATAACTATTTCGTTCTAAGGTAGTTACCCGCGCATTAAATGCATTAACTAACTCTAACCAGAAAAAAACTGTTGATGTAATAAAGAAGTGGGAAGAAAGAGTTTTTACTTTGTGCTGCGGCTGACATTTCCTCCAGAAGTTTTTTTACACAGATCCAGGTATCGGCTAGCCTCGAAGCTGAAGTATTTTCTTTCTACCGGGGAAGAAACAGAGTTCTTCTTGCACAGATGACAGAAAACGTAAAATGGCGCCATGAAGGAGCGAAAGGGCATTTTCGTCCGCACGAAAATTTTAAAAAAAGCGAACAGCATTAAATGTCCATCACGTTCAGAACGTTACGTCAAAGCCCAGTCCTACCGCGTCATCCACGTCGGATCCACGTGGATCAATCGGAAGACGCGGTGCAGTCCACGTCATCGTTGCTGCACCGGGGCCGGTGTACAAAGTGTTTTCCTTCCTAAGAATTGAGTAATGTTGGGATCATTTTCTTCCTGACATTCTAGAAAATTTCTATAATTGAGCATTGAAAAGTTTCTTTCATCACTAAGAAGAGCATGTTGTGAAATAGCATGACTTGCAACTTGAACACCATCTTCAGAACTTTTGAAGCTTATTGAACAACAAAACATAATAAAAAAGAGTATTAACCAGTAACAATATAACATGACACCCTTTCCAACCAAAGGAACTAGGTAAAAAATTTAGATTAACATCCCTATCAAAAGGCATAAAATAAGAACTTAAAAATTCTAGGCATCTGCATTGCTATCAGCTCCTACTATCTTGTTCCAGTATGAAACCTAATCATCAGTATGATTGTTGTGAATAAGTAGCGATTCTTGGTTGCGTACAATTATAATAAGATGCACAAGGCTGAATAATAGTAAGCCAATTAATTTCTCAACTAGAATTCTCTCTCCTACTATAACCACATCACTTCTTCTATCCTCAATTGGATGTCTTCACAAATAGCCTAGATATACCACTGAGCAACCTTTTCAACCTATACTTCAAAATTCTTGGCGTACCTTTGTTTTCTTTATCTTTGCATAAGTATAAGCATTCCATACCAGATCATTCAAACAAAAAAAAAAAAAAGGGGGAAAAGGGAACCATCCACAAAATGTCACTCTGAGCTTGCTTAGTATAGAGGCCTCGATTCTGAAAAGAATGACCAGAGTGGGCAACCAGCCAATCAATTTGGTAGAATGTAGTGGGGTTAGTCTCATGGAATTTCAACATTTTAACAAGAAAAGTTGAAAGATGAGTAGGGTTATAAAGGATTTGAAATAGTGACAAGAAATTCTCATGAGAGCAATAACTCAAAAAAGAAATAAAAAAGCTAAGCAATATGAAATTTTCTACCAACATTTGCTAATGATTCCATTGCACATTAATGACATGTATGCTATTAGTGAAGCTAGATATTAGAGAATCCTTAATATTCTACCGTCCCTCTGGCATTGTAATAGTTATATTGTTTACAGAAAATATATGAAGATTTTGCATTTGGGCATCATATTCATCTTGGCTTCTCTCCATAGTAAAAGTAGGCTGTCTAGGTGTAACATGTATCGCGGTCTCATTTTCCAACATGAAAACAAGATGACATGGTTGGTCGATCATTTGGATGGTCCTGCACACACATGAGCCCTACATGTATGCATCTTAATTCTTGAGTGAACATGACTCCATTATAGATGGGTCTGCAAGATCCTTTGCATTGCCTTCATTCCATAGTTTCCATGCCTGAATTATTTAAAAACAAGGTCAATTTGGAATTTGATCATTAAGCATAATTAAACATAAAGTCGCCATTTTGTTCACAACACAATGAAACATAGAATCACATGGACAGAGAGAACTATTTTTACTTACGTAAGCTAGCAAACTTGGAGAGTCCATGGTGAGATCAAAACTATTGTTTCGTGATTTGCTAACAATCTCCAAGATCAATACCCCAAAGCTATAGACATCAGATTTCACAGAAAGGATCCCTCTCATTGCATATTCAGGAGACATATAACCACTGAATCACATAAATGGACAGATTTAATGAAAAACTAATACTATAAGTAATATTGTCTGTTAATGAAATTTGATGAGTCTTAATAGAGAGGGAAAAAAAAAAAGAAAAACAATTGGGCCCCAGGGGGGGGGGGGTATCTATATCTATATGATGCATACGACAAATCTGTTTAGTATATCTATATAGAAGTATTAAATAAGCAAAGCAGTGTCCAAAATACTCACTAAGTTCCAACGACTCGATTAGTATTTGCTTGATTCTGATTGCCTTCAAAGATCTTTGCCATGCCAAAGTCAGAAATCTTAGGGTTTAAATCATGATCTAGCAAAATGTTGCTAGCTTTAAGATCTCGATGAATTATTCTTAATCTTGAATCTTGGTGAAGATATAGAAGCCCTCGAGCAGTTCCTTTGATTATGCTAAAACATTTCTCCCAATCTAATAGTTGTTTCTTTGCGGGATCTATTAAGAAAAATATATTATAAATTTTGTTAATGAACATCCAAGCTTTTAATCTGTGTAATGTAAAGATATTCTAGTAAAATATAAAGAAATGCACCATGTAGATTGCTAACAAGATATTAAAATTGTAATGAACATAAAAGGAGCAAACCAAAGAGAAAGGCATCCAAGCTATTATTCGGCATGTACTCATAGATCAATAACTTTTCTTCTCCTTCAATGCAGTAACCAAGAAGTCTAACCAAATTCCTGTGTTGTAATCTGGCAATCAATAAAACTTCATTTTTGAATTCCTCCAAGCCTTGACCAGAATTTCTGCTAAGTCGTTTGACAGCAATCTCTTGCCCATTAGGCAGCTGACCCTGAAAAATAAGTATCATTTTAACATGTCACAGTGTGCTTCATTAACTTAAATGGGAGCAAGAAATGAGTTATGCTGTCTTATGTAAATTGAGGAATGTCTTCCTTTTCCTTTCTTGTAAGCATTATTCTATCATAAATATATAGACTATTTGGTGATAAAAGAGGCAACTTCAAAATTCATAATTAAAGATGAAGGGCCACCCTGAACTTGATGCAGGAAGGTGGTGATAAGCTATATCAAACAACAAATACATAATTCATTCAACAAAAGTACATTTATGTCCAAAATCTGGTATTGTAGTATAATTCTGCCGTTTACCTTGTAAACTTTGCCAAATCCTCCTTGTCCAAGTTTATGTAAATCAGAGAAATTATTGGTGGCAATTGATATGCTTTCAAAATTTATTAACTGAAGTTGAGAGCCATGACCATGCTTCTCTTCTCCAAATCTACTAGAAACATGTAAGTCCTTCAGAAATTCTGTACTTAAACTCAGATCATCAGGCAGCCTCCCTTGATTCTTTCCAGCCTTCCATATACCTGGGTAGGACACATAGGCTGCTTAAATACTGCGATATATTTAACTAAGACAAATAAGCAACATTTGTTTCATTGTATTATTACCTTTTATTTTACCTCTGAACGTCAAGCAAGTTAAAATGATCAAAAGAATTGCTCCAGAAATAGGTGCTGTAATGAATATTATCGTTGTCTTTTTCTTGTTGCCTATTGCTGGAGAGAAAGAAGGAAAACAAAAGGGAAAAACTTTAGAAGCATAACGAAATGCATTTGAAAATCTTGTCAGCTGCCAAGTAGGTAAAAATGATAAAAAAAAAAGCTCTAGAAATAGTTGCTATGAGAACCATTATCCTTATATTTCTCTTGCTTCCTGTAAGTGGCAACAAATTTATAAATGTTAAATAAGACCATTTTGTCCTACCTCAGACCATTCTTTCATATTTCTTTTTAAAAATCTGAAATGTATAATTAAATGAAAAGAGAAAATCTTTACTTGAATATAATGGTCTAGAACTCTTTATATAATGATATAATCAAAAGCACAACTGCAGTTGAGTTGCATAGATGAAAAGCTTGGTAAACTGAATGAAATTCTAAAGTTAATTCATTACTGATGGATAGTAAATAATAAGAATGTAGCAAAATCATAGCAAGGAGTGCTTAAGCAAAGTTTCAGCAAGTTTAATCTAAACTTTCAATAAGTCTTTTCTTCTATTTTTTTAGGGAAAAGGAGGATTTTAACCCACCTAGTTTATTAAAAAGAAGAAAAAGAAGAAAGTATTACAAGCTCCTCCCTCTATTCAAGCAGAAGTTAAGCAGCTACTGGATGTCAGTTACATATTTCATGAACATTCTGGAAAGTTTAAAGCAGCACAAGTCATTGCAAACAGCATGAAGGGCTAGATAATAATTTAATTTAGCCTCTACCAAATAAATTTATTTAACTTGGGGACAAGTTTGCCTTGTTTACATTAAGGATTTATATTAAGGATTGAGGAGCAGAGTGTACAAATAATAAATGACAGCTCCATCTCGGTATAACAATATGGTGTAGACTATTCAGAATCTTTGAGACAACTATAATCGGTGGAGGTCAAATCTGATGACATATCAAGTGGAAAAGTTAAGAACATAATAATTGGTGTTCAAACAAAATACAAGTCAACAACCAAAACATAATTTTATTTTCAAATTATGAAGAATGAAAGAGTGATATGTCATCAGGAGAGATGTGCCAAATGGATGGATCAAAGTCCCAGGGGCTTATCAAACTCTTTTCTTTTGGGGGTACTGTTTTCATATTTTTCCTTCATTTGTGTGCATGTTGGCAGATGTGCTCCTCAGGAAAGTATCTCATAGATATTTATTGAATTAAATCTAATCAATATCGGCAAATATTGCAGCAATCACCGAACTCAGTAGTGAATGTCAACCGTGCATTCCAGTCCATATTTATATGCAATCGTGTACCAAGCCCATTCAGTTTTATTCTCAGACACCTTGCAGTACAAAATTTTTCCCCTGTCGAACAGAACAAAGATCAGAGAAAGGTTTTCCCGCTGATTATTTATGCCGGAGACTCTACCACCTCTCTTTTCAGTTAACGTGAAAATCTCCACCACCTCTCTATTTTTTAGTGGTGACATGGCATCCCACAATACATTAATTCTCGAGAGTTCATTGACTTGTGGTTCCTTCTTCTCCCTTTAGTTTTTCAATATGTTCAGAACCTTAACTTCATAGTTATAGATGCAGTAGTCACCTGAAAAATAGTTATATGTCCAGTATCTTCTAAGATATAGTGAACCAGATGCAGAGGCGATGGTTTGCTGTCCATTGAAACAGTGTTAGAAGCATATGCACTAACATCATCGTCCTATTGTAGTCAAGAATTGATCAAATGTGCCGGATTCTTACAGTGACTTATATTGTGCTTGACTGCTAAAATATGGTACTGCTTGCAAAAAATTAATGGAGGAAAAGGAATAATTAATGGAAAGAGAGCAGGAGCTGAACATACCAAATTCTGAGCCTGCCAGACGCAAGTAGAGGTCCTCCCCTCCATTGGTAATCATCTCAGTATCTATTAAATCCTCCATCCAAACCAAACACCGGGAAAAATTAGCAGTCCCCACTGTCAAATAAGAATAAGCATATGCAGTGCAAGAACAGTTGGCAGCGCATTCTGCCTTACATTCGTCAACACTCTTATTCCTCAGAAACAAGAACCGATCTGGCACTTTCATGGCCTCCAGAGTAAAAAACCCATCCCTATTACCACATTCCAAACCTGTATTTCTCACACAACCTCCTGAAAAATCCCCTCTATTCCAATCACTTTGAAACCTAGGCTCAAATCCTCTCAAACACTTACATGTTCGCACTGATTCAGTACCATCACAATACCCAAACGGACCGCAATAGCCATATTTGTCACACAAGGAAAAGGCCATTGTCTAACAATGCTCCAATTCTTCGAGATATCATTCCATCCCAGCAGTTGAATTGGCCTGAATGGTCTAGTTTGAACCTCGTATTCGATGAACCATCGGGGACACTAAATGTCATGTAGACCTCGTACCCGTAGGCATGGTTACTTGACTTGTTATGAAGATGGAATCCTGTACTTGATCTCTAGCAAAAAATGTCCCGTGCCACACCAAGCCTCGCTGGTAAGGCTCGGAACCCCGCCATATGAAACGCTGGAGAAAAGTGTTAGGGTCGAATCCAAAGAGAAGTTCCCAGGGAGGGGTCCTGCGGACTGGTCCAAGATGTCAACCTAATACCTTCGTGGGTCTTATAATTGAATTCGACCTTCATGCCAGGAAGGCAGGTGTCACCAGGATGATCGAAACTCTGCCATAAAATGGTATCACCGCCTTCCCTAAGAACAAGATTGCCAGTGTTTTGAAGGACAGCAGCGGTACTGTTTTTTGATGAACTGGTTCTGGAGACATTGGATGACCAAAAGATAGCACCTTCTGAATCGATGACATGGAGATTGCCGTCGTTTGAGATTTTGAGAGTCGCTGAAGAATCATTTATCGGTTTATCTCTGTTGGCGACCCATACAACTGTTCCACGAGAAATATTGTTGTACCATATACCAAGGTAGAAATGAGACTTTGAATCGCCGAGAGGGAAGAAACCCAGAGCAAAGGCTCCGCCGTCGGAGACTAAGGTCTCGTTCAGGGACATGGATTCACCGGCAGATAGCAAATCATTTGAAGCACAAAAGAGAGATGAGATGACGATGATAACAAGAAGATGGTAATAAAGAGGAGAGGCCACTCCATTGCTCTTCTTTCTTTTCTATTTTCTTCATGCCCCAGTCATGCTCTTAGCCAAGCTAAACGAGGCCAGGAAGTTCTGCCGTTTCAAACACGCACACGGGCAAACAGCTTTTCTTAAACCCAGAATAACGCAAAAAGGATTAATTAATATCACTCACCGACACTCAAAGGCATGGCGTATTCGCATTTCTCATGGCTCTTGAAAGAAAAGTCACGATTTTTATTTTTGGGAAAATTCATTTTGAGAAAAACAGCCGTGAACTAACAACCTGCTTTAACCAAAGGTTCCATTTGCAAAAGGAATGGATTACATAGGCTGCATATAAAAGTAAAGAATTAAGATAAATTCTATGTTTGAAACAAATGAAAATTAGTTTTAATGTGTCACTTTCCTAAGTTTTCCCTATTCATGATTAGTTGGAAATAATGATGTGAAAATTATTGTGTTACTTATATTCTCAAATCATGTTTAATTATATTATTATAATTATATTTAATTATAATTAATATTATAATTTAATAAATGATGATTGCATTTAATTAACACATAATTAGATAATAATGATTATAATTTAAAATTTATTATCATTATAATATAATATTACTATTAATTATATAAATAATTCCTAATAACGGAAATTTAATAATATATTATCATAAATAGTACCATAATATATATTACATTATATTTTTAAATTATAATGCACTATAATACTGTAATATATCATAACATCATATCATATTATATATTGCAATATATTACTAATAGAACTATATTATAATAATTATTAATATAATGATAATTTATCATAGTAACAAAAATATTGACTATTGATAGGGATAATTTTTTTAAAAAAAATTATTTAAATTTATTTATAAATTCTATCGAAATTGATAGAATTTGCAATAAAAAAAGTAATTTTATAATTAATAGTTGAGATTTCTAACCCATGATTTACTATATTTTTTTTAAAAAAATAAGTCTAAATGAATTTCATTCAAATTGTAAAATTTATTTGTTCCAAAGCACGTAAGTTTCCTTAGAATTTCTCCTTCAAACATTATTAGAACATGGTTTTAAATCGTGGATAACTAGACCAGGCGCCCCTGTTCTAATGGCACAATATAGGAGGACCCCACCAACTTTAGCTTCGTTTGATAGGGATAAAGCTTTCAAACTCCGGATTACGAATATTTGCAAATTTCTACGCTGCTCCTTTCTTTACGTCAAGGCTTAACGGTCAATTCCCTCTTGCATAAAGATTCCATGGTAGCAAGCTGACGTAGATTAATTAACTAAGAAAGAAAGCCATCCATCTGTCCACTGGCATGCTTTGTAAGTCAGTCAACCATCTGGTTTCTATAGTCGACACTAGGGTTGAAATGACCAATATTGTGACTCATTTAATCTTTAATGCAGCACCTGTCAGCCAACCGTTTGGTATTTCTCTTTCAAACATTATTGGAAATAAGGTTTTAATTTTTAAATCATGGGTGACTAGTGCTCTAATGGCGCAATATATAATATAGGAGGACCCCACCACCCTTGTCTTCGTCTGATAGGTGGGGGGATGCAGCTTTCAAACTCCGGATTACGAATATCGCAATTTTCTACGCCGTTCCTTTCTTTACGTCAAGCCTTGACGGCCAATTCCGTCTCGTGCAAAGACTCCATGGTAGCAAGCTGACGTACGTAGATTAATTTGGTTGGTATTAAATCCACCAAACGAGAAGACCCGTCGTCAAAGAGGCTAATTTTCTAAGGTCTGGCGTGGACAGTTGACCATTGCAAGAGGAGTAGATTGGGTCCAGGACTGATCAGTTCTGCCCCATTGATAATTTAGAAGCCTAACTTGCCCATATGGCATACATACAACTGAAGTTTTTTTAATTTTTAATTTTTGAAATCAATTAATTTTTACTGCACCATGTTGCCACCTTGATGTAATATATTAAGCAATATAGGCCAAATTTCATATTTTCAACCTTGAAATAGGCTGATCAAAGCATTTTTTTTTTAACAAATAGTATCTCCTAATTTATAAAGAAATAATCGTAGTAATTAAAGACTCTTGTAAAATTCTTATATTTTCATGATTATTTCTACTAATCAGATATATTTTGCAAAAGCACTAACTACTTTTTATTACAGGAGAAATCTAATTTGAATTATGAAAGGGCAGGCCTCACTAATGTAAATAAGATTGTATAACTCAAATTTATTTTTATTAATAAAATAAAAAAAACCTACATCCTGCTTTTACTAATTTTTTTGTTTTCTTTTTTATTAAAATATTTAAATGAAGTGGGATGAAAGAATTTCTTCCTCCTCTTTAGATCGATGATTTCATCAAGTTTAGTAAAATTTGAAATAATTTTTACTCCTCCACAAGCCAAAACAATATGTTGAGGAAAGCTTCAGATTAGAGGCTTTGGTAAAAGCTCTTCTCTAAATGCATTAGAAAACTATTTGATTGGACCATAGGTTCAAACTATGTAAATAGTCACTTTTAATATCATAATATATAATTATTATCATAATTAAAATAAAATTATATGATATATTATCATAATTTATATTATTATAATATTATATTCTAATAACATTAATTATATAATAATATTATATTATATAATGATAATATAAAAAAATATTATATTTTATAGGACGTATAAAAATTATTTTTAATAGATTATATATATATATATATATATATATATATATATATTTTATTTTTGAGTGTGAATATTTGAATTTTACTATTTAAGCGTGTACGCTCAAAATTCTATTTGCAAGCCTATTCCTTGTTGACTTCAAAATGCATAAACATTAATACAAAAAATTTGTAGGACATACACATAGTGTCATGTATTTATAAGGTTTACATAAAAAAGAAATCATTTATAATATTACATATGCAAATTGTATATTTATGAAGTAGATATGGAATTTCAAATATCTATAAGGATACGTCATTATGCAAATTGAACATCATTATCAAAACTAGACTCACTGCCCATCACCATGGTTCAGTTTCCAAAATCAAATTTAATTAATATAATTTTAAATAAATACATTTTCTTAAACTCATGTAACCCATTTTATTTCAACCCAACATAATATCATATAATATTTGATGGAATAGAGCTCAGATTATACATCTTTAAACTCAGATTTGAACCCACTAAGTGAGATTAGCCAACCCTATGAATTCTATAATTAAATCCTAAGGTTTTCTTCCTATTTTTAATTTAAAAATCAGCCCATGACTTACTTGAACCAATGGCCCACTTATTCAAGTCTAGCAACCAAGCCAAGCACAGCCCAAAAAGAAGGCAGTAGCCTTCTCCTCTCGTGATTTCTCCCTTCCCATTAATTTCAGCGCGAGAGCCCTCCCTCTCTCCACCTCTCACGCACCATCCCCTCTTGCACAACGGCGCCACCCACGCTTGTCGCCGACCACAGCAGCAACGACGTCATCCTCCTCCGACGAGATCCTCGAGCCCGACGCTTCTCTTTTTCTGTTCTCTCTCACGTCTCTCTCCCCCTCTCCCTATTCTCTCTCCTGTCTCTCTCCTTTCGCTCACACGTGCCAGCTCGCTTCCGGCCATCATGGCGGCCGCAGCGGCGCTCCCGCTCCTCCGGCAATAGTTCTTGACAAGAACAGCCCCCTCCCTCTCCTTCAAACCCCAAGGTTTCATTAAAATTAATTTCTTTGTTGACACAGAAAAACAAAGGAAGGGAAAATTTACCTCGACCGACCTTGCCGGCGTGTCCAGAGATGATTTGAACTTCCCCAGAAGCTTGCCTCGCTCTGATGATTCTTCCTACTCTTTAATTAGAATATCTTGTTGAGCCTGGTGTGGTACTATCAAGGCCTAGGTGGGCTAACTTGTATTGGACTGGGTTTTAGTCAAGGGTTGAGATTAAATCAAGTCACGGGTGTATACAGGCTTGGGGATTAGTTTAATCTCATAGGTTAGTCCATGGGAGTTTTTGTTGAATCTGGGCTTGGCCCACTTCGTGGATGTATTTAAACTCTAGTCTCTAGGGTTTGAAGAAATAGAGAACATATTCTTTTCTTTCAATTCCTTCTCTCATTACAGGCGGCAGCCCTATCTTTTCATCTTCTTTCTTTCCATCGTTCTGGTGTTCCAGGAGCATGATGGGAGAGGGGATAAATCCTAAGCTTTCGTGCATGGCTTCGTGACATAGGGGTCAAACAAGAGAGCGCTAGGAAACCGCAGCGAGAACCTCATCACGTCGAGGGGCTTCCGCGCGTGGAGTGCTTGGCCAAGGAAAACGCACGAAGCCACCATGACGTGGGAAGAACTCTCGGTCACGTGAGGGGTTCATGGTGTTTAGCCACCCAGGAACAAGCACAGTGATTCCAAGAAAGAAAGGTGATTCCTTGCCCAGGAATTCATTGGGGGATTTCAAGGAGTCAACGCATGAAGGGAAGACTCATCGTGGGACGTGAAGGTGCTGGGTGCTGGGAAGACTCACATAGCATTCCAGCAAACCAAAAATAATAAATCAAGCGAAGAATTAAAGGGCTGTCATGTTTTGAATCCGAATCAAAGGATTTAAAGGCCTAAATCCCAACAAATGGTATCAGAGCCTAACAAGTGGTATCATAGCCTGGTTCAGAAATTAGAAACAAGAAGTAGTTATTTGGAGATCTTATAGCCTGGTTTAAGAACGAGCGTTGGTTCAGAAATAAGAAGTTGTTTGGAGATCTTAAAGCCTGGTTCAAGAATAAAAAGAAGTTGTTTGAAGATCTTCAAGGGCTGAAAAAATTTTAGCAGGGCCTCATCAGACACTACAAGAAAGTATGGTATTTGTGGCAAACCTATTATGGCGAAATATTTTCGTCGTTATAGGTTTATTTATAACGACGAAATAAAAATTAAATTCGTCATAACAATTATTATTACAACGAAAACTTTTTACCGTAATAAAAGACTTATTACGATGAATTTTATAATTCGTCGTAATAAGTCCACATTTTAATTTACGATTTTAATTTTTTTAATTTTTCTTTCTTTTTATTACGGCGAAATACTTTTCGCCGTAATAAAAAGACTTATTACGACGAATTATAAAATTCATCGTAATAAGTCCACATTTTAATTTATGATTTTAATGTTTTTAATTTTTCTTTCTTTTTATTACGGCGAAATACTTTTTCACCGTAATAAAAAGACTTATTACGATGAATTATAAAATTCATCATAATAAGTCCATATTTTATTTTATTTTAATTTTTTTAATTTTTCTTTCTTTTTATTATGGCGAAATATTTTTTGCCGTAATTAAAAGACTTATTACAACGAATTATAAAATTTATCGTAATAAGTTCACATTTTATTTTACGATTTTAAATTTTTTAATTTTTCTTTCTTTTTATTATGGTGAAATACTTTTTCGCCGTAATAAAAGACTTATTACGATGAATTATAAAATTCATCGTAATAAGTCCACATTTTAATTTACGATTTTAATTTTTTTAATTTTTTTCTTTTTATTATGGCGAAATACTTTTCGCCGTAATAAAAAGACTTATTACGATGAATTTTATAATTCGTCGTAATAAGTTCACATTTTAATTTACGATTTTAATTTTTTTTAATTTTTCTTTCTTTTTATTACAGTGAAATACTTTTTCACCATAATAAAAAGACTTATTACGACGAATTATAAACTTCGTCGTAATAAGTCCACATTTTAATTTAAGATTTTAATTTTTTTAATTTTTCTTTCTTTTTATTACGGCGAAATACTTTTTGCCATAATTAAAAGACTTATTACGACGAATTATAAAATTCGTCGTAATAAGTCCACATTTTATTTTACGATTTTAATTTTTTTAAATTTTTTTCTTTTTATTACGACGAAATACTTTTTCGCCGTAATTAAAAGACTTATTACGATGAATTATAAAATTCATCGTAATAAGTCCACATTTTATTTTATGATTTTAATTTTTTTAATTTTTTTTTCTTTTTATTATGGCGAAATACTTTTTGCCGTAATAAAAAGACTTATTACGACGAGTTTAAAAAATCGTCGTAATATAATGAAAATATCTGTCTTCCTCCGAGACCTTATTACGACGAAAGTTAATTTCGCCATAATAAGGTCCCCTAAACACCACCAAAAACCCTCGCACAATTTTATTTTGCTGTGAAACCCTTCCTCTCCGCCGTCTTCTCCCCCCGAGCTCCTCTCCGCCGTCAGCCCCCGGATGCCGTCAGCTCCCGAGCTCCTCTCTGCCTGCAGACACCGAGCTCTTCTCCGCCGTCTTCCCCCTCGAGCTCCTCTCCGCCTGCGGACGCCGAGCTCCTCTTCGCATGCGGATGCCGAGCTCCTCTCTGTCAGCCCTCATTAGCTCTACGGTGGATCTGTCTGCACTTATCGGTAGACCCCTCTCTTTTCTTCTATGACGTTCTTCTCTTCTCATTCCTCTCTCGCCGAAGCCACTTTTTTTGGTCATGAGCCGCAAATCCGCTCTATTTCTGTTACCCTGTGGACGGCGAGTCGATGCAACTTTTCCTGTCTTCCTAGTCCTTAGCACAAGAGGTCCAGCATAGGATCATATTGATGTGCTATATTTCTTTGGATCATTTTCCTAACTACAGTTGATTCATTGTGCACAGGTGGATACATTCTGGACCAAAGCAGAGCGGTCTTCCTAACTCACTATTTGAGGTAATACTCCGAACCTCTCTTTTGTTTAATTTGATTATTAAGTCATGCCATAGAAAACACAGGACTGGAGTTGGGATTGATGATAGCTTATTTAAATTAGTGAGGATGCCAATTTTCATATTTTATTATGCCAAGTATTGATTTTAAATTAATCAGGTGCAGTAGGTATATTTGTAGATTGAGTTGGCATATTAAATCAGATTTTGCTTCCAGTAGATCAAGCTGTTGTTGTTGCTCCATTCCTTTTTCGAGAACCATATGGTAGATTTTTAATTGTTTGTATTAGCTATATGAATGGGCTCATGGGTGATCGTTTTTGGCGCCATCTCTAGTTTTTCCATTACTAAGCGATTGATTATTGAAAGCGTAATAATAGAGACAGAGATTAGACATAATTTCATCATCAAGCAAGTGAAAGTCTAAAAACATGGCTTTAGTTCTGGTTTCAGTTCGACATGTGGAATTTTGATTTTTTGTAGATTCAGTGGTTTTGGTAGTTTCAGTGGCTTCCACAGTTCCACTTCAAGATTCAGAATTTCAATCACAAAAGCCAAAAGGGAAATAAAAAGAATGAAAAAAGGATGAAAAGAGAGTTTAAAACACCATAGAAAAACATCATAGAGTAAAGCATACATAAGCATGATGATTACATCCATGAAAAGGAAAACATGGAGTCTTCAATTATATGTATAGTGATGAGTGAAAGTTAGAGACAAGGATGAGAATGAAATCCATAGATTAACCAAAATAAGGAGGACGAAATCTAGGGACATCGATCAAGTTAGCTGTCAGAGTGACAAACTTAGATTTCCATGAAATAAGGAAAAAATGAAACAAAGATGTGAATGTTATTTTCAGAAATCATTTACTGAGGTTTCTAGCTGAAAGAATTAGTATTACCTTGTTATGCTGTTTCAGTGCAATTGCTGTCCAATCCAATGGTTCGAATCTTCGGTTTACTCTTCTCCACCTATATAAGAAAAAGAAAACTATAACATAGAAACCTTCATGACATATAAAAGGCTGCATACTGAGATTGCCAGTGATGACCAAAGAATTTTATATTTGGATGACAATGGAATGTCTTATTTCAGTTTTAGCACCACCAAGCAAACAAGGCAATAAATGCATTCATACAATACATAAAATATTATGTATCAAACTTATAATTACATTGACTTGTATCATAAGTACAGTGTTGTATGTCACTATCATAAGTAGTCTTGTATGGTGCCCATACGAGTGCTACAAATATCATGTAGTTTATACAAAGTACATTTTCCAAGGATCTTTGAGTTTTTTGAAGTATTAATCAAGTCATTTCGAACTAAGCATAGAAACAAACTAAGCATGAATACAGAATCTTTTAACAATTACCGATTTCAAAGTAGGTAAGACAGACAAAATTTAATCTTGCAAAGGACATTGATTCATTGAGGTGCACTGCATGGTCAGTTCCACTCAGGAAATCGCTGCAACAACAGATTTCAGGCATCCAGAGGTAGATCTCAAGTGTCTGTACCGATATTCCTCGTGCTACCAGAAACATTTCTAAGAATTGGTCTTTCTGACAAATTTTTGATCTCTCTAAAGAGTGTTTCACATCTTCACTTTTCAACCTCACAGGTTTTCTTTTCTTGTTCTTATCAATTGGCATCAACTAATGATCAGACAGCATTAACATGCTATAAGGATACAAATAATTCAATTTTCAGTTTGGTCATTTGGGCCAAAACAACATCATCACATCTGGTTCTAAATGACACTTCTAATAGAGCACAATTTCACAAAGCTTACAGTTTTGGATGAACACGCTCTGGTGGAATCAGATTGAGCTGGAGGTTGTGCTCAAATAGTAGGTAATTGTTCATCTCATCAGCCACAACCTTGGCCACCTGCAAATTACAGCATGTATCATGCAACGCATGAATACCAAAATAGTATCTTTTATGCGAGAGAGGCTCTTCCCTCATGGAACTGGTAACAACAGAATTCACTTCTGTCGCATGCTGGCTTGATTGGAGCTAGTTATGTATTAATGCTTCATTCAAATGGATAGTATTCACTATTCTATAGTTTTGGTATGTAATATGATTCTCGTGTCTGATGCAGACTATATTTTCAGTAATGAACACATTAATTTCCTCATAACTTATTCCTTTGACTTTCAAAATGAAGAGCTTCTGTCATACTACATATCCTTTTTAAGGTTTGTACATGCCTTTATCTATTCATCAAATTCCTTTATCTATTTTCAGTTACTAATGGAGTTTCAATTTTTTGATTTGTTGAAGGGCTATAAGTGGAAAGCTGAACAAGAATACAATCTCATTGCTTGTGAAGACTCAAAATGTACAAAACTGACATCCTGTTGCCTGATCACTCAGAGTGTCATTGTATTCTTGTCTTCCAATTCTTTAATTATCAAGTTGTTAGATCTTGTTTTTTACTGTAGGAAGCAGTATAAAGATGCGTTTTTATGATAAAAAAATTGGCATGGCTTTTAAGACACATTCATGCACACAGAAATACCCACAAGACATGAATGATAAGACAGAAACCTTGTCAGGGATGTTGCAAGTGTGTATAATGATACTCTTAACCCTTGAAGGAAATTTTCTTTGGGTAGCTGACTACTTTGGATAGCTTTCTAGTGATGAATTAATATTCTTTAATTTGTCTTAAACATCAATGTTGCCAGCCCTTATAGAGAAAGATCATAGTTTATGCTAGGCTGATGCATATTGATTACCGACCCCTCAATATATGAATGAGAAGTTAAAGCAGTAGGTTTGAGAACTAATATTTATCACTATCAGATATAGAAAGAAGGGGGACTTGAAGAATACAAGGGGTGCAGTCTTTTTTGAGGCTGAACCCAGAGAACTGTAGCTTTTAGGGAGCATACTTTTCTACATAAAGGTGGATTCTTTATGTTATATTGGCAGCACATCCTTTGAATTGTTTGGGTTCTTTGATCAAGCCTCTATTTTAACTATTGATCATTAATAACATTTGACATTTTAAATATATAATGCTGGTTTGACAAACAAATATTTTTTATTTATTTTGTAAACAAAGTGCAATATAAATAGTTTGATGAATGGGACAACCAGGTTTGAGTAAGTTACTTATATTATGGGATGTGCGGTTGATGTAGGAAGGACAAAGTTTAATGAATGATGCTTCATAAGGAACTTAAAGCTTCAACTTATAAAAAACAATATCATAAGAATTTGATTGAAATAATGTGGTTGTGTTCAACAAACTTGTGAAAGGTTTTGCAAAACTAGTATCACTAGTATCATGAATCATACCAGTATATTGCTGGTTGAGTAAGGTATGGTACACACTTTGTATGAGGACAAGCTCCTGACACTTTTTTCTCATTCCTAATTATGGGACTATTCAAAACTAGAGGTTACGACAGACCTTGCTTCTGATAGTGCCATTGAAAATATAGGAGATTGAATTTTAATGTATACGATCATATTTTTAGGTAGTACGTTCACAGGTGAAGCCATGTTACTGTGGGTGGGGGGTGGCATGTCCTCATTTGAAATTGGAAAATTTCAAATGATCTCCACAACCATAGAACACATGCTACCATTGCTTTCACAAAAAGATAGCATTAAAAGAATCCACAGGGAATAGAAACTGTACAAATCACAGGATATATCTATAAAGTCTCAATCTGAGAGCTGCGATCATAGCTCAATCTGAAAGCAAGGATTGTGGAATCAATAGTTCAGTGAGTAGCTTTCAAAATTTGAAATAGGTACAAACACAACAGCTTATAGTACTTCAAGGTATGTTAGCTCTTGAGTTTTTTTGAAGGTGTTCTATTCTCCATTGCAATATTGTTACTGATTGTGATGGAGTTTCTTTTAACTTGTTAAATCATTATTTTACCAGTTTTTGGATTCATATGTTGAAAATGTCCTTTTATTACCAATCTTTTCCTTAATTTTGACATGTTATAGTAGGACAATTCACTAAATAAAAAAAGGGAAATTTTATCACTAACATATCCTTGCAACAAACAGCTGTTGTACGTCACCAACGATGCCGATTGATAAGAGTTGGATACATAAGAAACGAAATTGTCCAGAATATGATGCCGGTATTAAGAAGTTCATAGAAAAGGCAAGGCTTCATGTTAATGAAGAAGGGAAGATACGTTGTCCTTGTGTGCGGTGTTATAATGGCAAATGGCATAAGCCTGATTTAGTTAAATTACACTGTATGTTAAAGGGTTTCTCGAAGACGTATCAGACGTGGTATTTTCATGGAGAACAGTTTGGAAGCAATGTCTCAGATGAAAATGAGAATGAAGATGATGACCCAGAAAGGGAACAAGATGAGATGGTCGAAGCATTGCAGGACATCGCTGGCCCAAGTGGTGCTCACACTGAGGTTGGCAATGATGATGACAATCCGATGATGTCTGACCATGGAAGGACCGATCACAGTAAGAAATTGGATGATCTTTTCAATGAGGTGGAATCCGAGCTTTATCCTGGATGTGAAAAGTTTTCTTCTTTGACATTCTTAGTGAAGTTAATGCACATTAAGGTCCTCAATCGGTGGACAAATAAGTCTTTCAATATGTTGCTTGAACTATTAAAAGAGGCATTTCCGAATGGTACTAGAATACCATCTTCGCACTATGAGGCCAAAAAGAAGATGAATGAGTTGGGTTTAGGCTACGAGAACATACATGTATAAGCATGATTGTGCTATCTTTTGGAAGGAGAATGCCTATTTAGAAAAATGTCCGGTATGCAACGAGCCTAGGTACCAAGTGGTTGAAGACAAAGGTAAGAAGATACCTTATAAAGTTATGCGGTATTTTCCACTCACACCTCGTTTGAAACGTCTATATGCCTCAAGATATACAGCTGAAGATATGAGGTGGCACTATGATAAGCGACCGATCACAGATGGGGTGTTACGGCATCCAGCAGATGGAGAAGCATGGAAAGATTTTGATCAAAAGTATCCTAATTTTGCCAGTGAACCAAGAAATGTAAGGTTAGGTCTTGCTTCAGACGGATTCAATCCATTTGGGAACATGAGTAATGCATACAGTATGTGGCCCGTCATTTTAGTACCTTATAACTTGCCTCCATGGAAATATATGAAAGAGACATTCTTTATGATGTCGTTGCTTATCCCCGGTCCTAAATCTCCAGGAAGGGATATGGATATATTTTTAAGGCCAATAGTGGATGAACTTAAACATTTATGGACCGAAGGTGTTGATGTATATGATGCATCTACCAAAGAGAGTTTTCGGATGCACGTAGCTGTTTTATGGACTATAAATGATTTTCCAGCATACTCATTATTATCTGGTTGGAGCACAAAGGGTTATAAGGCATGTCCAGTTTGTAATGAGCAAACCTCATCCAAAAAGCTGAAAGACAAGATTTGCTATATGGGACATCGCCGTTACTTGCCTATTTATCACAAGTGGCGAAATAGTAGACTCCATGATGGAAGTAGAGAGCATGGAGTCAAACCAAAAATGTTGACCGGAGAAGAAATTTTAATGCAATTAGAACACATAGCTGCTGAACAGTCCGGAAAGCATCCAAACAATAAACATCGAAAGCGAAAGCGTGCACCAAATGAGTTGAATTGGTATAAGAAGAGCATTTTCTTCGAGTTGGAGTATTGGTCATCATTAAAATTGAGACATAACTTAGATGTAATGCATATTGAGAAGAATATATGTGACAATGTCGTGGGAACTTTATTAAGCATCGAAGGTAAGACAAAAGACACATATAAAGCAAGAGAGGACCTGGCTTCAATGGGGATCCGAAGGGAGTTGTGGTTACAAACTCAAGGTAATAGAGTTTATAAGCCTCCTGCATCTTACACCTTAACATTAGATGAAAGAAGACAATTCTGTAAGTGGCTAAAATCTGTGAAGGTGCCCGATGGATATTCTTCCAATATTTCAAGGTGCGTAAATGAAGGTGATGGAAAGATATCCGGCTTGAAGACACATGATTGTCATGTACTACTTCAAAGATTGTTACCTATTGGCATTCAACCATTCTTGCAGAAACATGAGAGTAGTACTTTAATTGAGCTTTCTAATTTCTTCCAACAACTTTGTTCAAGGACATTGTATGTTAGGGATTTGGAGTTGTTACAAGAGCAGATTGTGGTGATCTTATGTAAGCTTGAACGAATTTTCCACCAGCATTTTTTGACGTTATGGTGCACTTATCAATTCATTTGCCTTACGAGGCCTTACTTGCCGGACCTGTTCAAAGTAGATGGATGTATCCTTTTGAAAGGGCACTTGGTACGTATAAACAATACGTACGTAATAAGGCTCGTCCGGAAGGTTCAATTGCAGAAGCTTATGTTGTCAACGAGTCTCTAACATTTTGTTCAATGTATCTTCGAGGCATAGAAACAAAATTCAATCGTCCGGAACGAAATTTTGATTCGGATAGCCATTTGGACAAGCAATTAAATATATTTGCAACTCGTTGGCGGCCTCTTGGAAAAGGAAGAATGGTGCATTTAGATGATAAAACTTTAAAACAAGTACATTGGTACCTCATCAATAATTGTCCAGAGGTGCAACCATTTCTCAAGTAAGTATACTTGTAAAATTATTTCTTCATATCATGCAATTTTCTATAGTGCTCATTAGCGTAATGTTCTCTATAGCCAACACATTGATCAGCTAAATCCAACTAGACCGGAACAACTGGACCAATTACAAAAGGAAAGATTTTTGGAGTGGTTTAAAAATGAAGTAAGCCCGTACATTCATTTATATTGTCAATTAATATATCATATGTCTTTATTTCAAATGACGTTGATGTTTGGTTTATCCAGATGTTAAATAAGCATTTTGCTGGGGCATCTGAAGCTACTGATGAGCTTTATTCATTGGCTATTGGTCCCGACAGTCGTGTGTTCTCGTATACTGGCTGTGTGGTGAACGGCGTTAAATTTATCACTGTTACTCGGGATGTCGGCCATAAAACACAGAATAGTGGCATTTGTGTTCCCTCTACTCATCTAGGAGAAGAAATTAACTTTTATGGTATATTATTAGAGGTCCTTGAATTTCATTTTGTTAAAGGTTGTAAGGCGATAATGTTCAAGTGCAAATGGTTTGAAACTGAACCAAAGCACAGGAGAATGCAACAACATTATAATATTACAAGTATAAATATTAGTTCAGAATGGTACAAACATGAGCCATTCATTTTAGCATCACAAGCTGAAAAGGTTTTCTACTTGGATGATTTGAAGAACAATTCTAATTGGAAAGTGGTATACAAGGTTAGTCATCGTCATTTGTGGGATATTCCAAAAAAAGATGATGATGTTCAGGAAGAAGTATATCAAGAAGATGATTCAGCAGCCCTTCGATTCACATGTGAGCAACCTAACATGGACTTAATAACATCTCGGCGTACGGACACTGATGCTGAAATAGTTGCAATTCAAGAAAACATTAGAGGTCAAAGTGATGTCGGTCAAGATGACTTTATATGCGAAGATGTTGAGGAGGACGACACACTAGCTGATTATGACAGTGAGGGATCTATACATAGTTCTGATATGGAGGATGATGAAGAAAATGAGCATATTAGTGATGACAGTGATTAATTTGGTAGCATTCATTTTTTTTTACTTATTATAACTATATGTTCTTATACTTTCTTATTTGTTAATTCTAGTTTGTATGTTTGTTTGCAGATGTCTTCGAGAGATACTCCTGCTACATCGAGGCGAGATGATTCTCCTTACATTCCAGCTCTGACAGAGGGGTCATCTGTCGGCGCATCATGTAATAACTCTACTTTAAACTTATATTATTTGGCTATATTTCTTTATGTTATTTTGCACTAATTTAGTTCATTATGTTTTGCAGCTACATCATCAAAGAAGAAGGGCCGAGGTCCTGCTCGCGGATACAAGTCCGCACATCTGATTGATACGCGTCGTGGACAGAAGTTGCCTATTCTTCTGCCACCTGAGGTTGGACGACCATTAGGAGAGTTTCGCTCTGAGTTTCTGACCGAGATAGGAGTGGTTGTACGTGACATGGCACCACTTGCGGTCAGGAAGTGGAGTGAGATCACTGATGCACAGAAAGCATCTATGATCGATCGACTTCAGGTCAGTATAATTGTATTAGATTACTTTAGATTACGTTTAATGTACTTAATATACCTTATAACTTTTATAATATATATATATATATATATACTTGCAGGAGAAGTTCGATCTTGATATGAATTTAGATCATATTAAAAAAGGTATTGAGTTTCAAATGAATAAAGTTTATCGAGAATTTAGATATCGGCTTCATATCCACTTCATTAGTCACGGTGGGGACACAAGTGTGAGCTTAGCAAAACAAAATAAGCCATCTCGTGTCTCGCAGAGTGACTGGACTTTCTATGTGATTACTTTTATTCAGATGAGTATAAGGTAAATACATCCTGTTGAAAGATTATAGAAAAATTATATGATCCAATCCTTTTGATTTTGATGATTACTAAAAGCCATTGAGTTTATTAAAGGATGTAATGAGTGTATGCAAATGAGCAACAAATTTATTTTGAACAATCAATATGAATGCTCAAGTTTAACTTTAAACAATTTTGAAAGTGACTTTAAGCTTAATATTCAAACTTTCAAAAGAAATGTTATAATTCATGTTTTAATCAACAAGTTTTTGGATTAGTTCATGAATCAATTCTAAATGTTAATTTTATTGATTCCATGACAAAACATTGACTTAAAATGAATCTGGAACGATTTTAATGTCAATCAGAAAAGTTTCTGATTTTTGATACGTTCCGGAGCCGACTCCTGAGTTTCAGAGTCGACTCCGCTCAGTGTACAGAAATGTGCATCTGTGTCGAGTCGACCCATGAAATTGTCGAGTCGACCCCTGATTCTGTCGAGCCGACTCCTGGACTGTGCGAGTCGACTCCGCTCAGACACCAGAAGAGTATTTTTCTGAGCACTTCGCGAGTCGACCCAAGTCTTTCTCGAGTCGACTCCCGACTTTCAGGAGTCGACACTTCACTTTTAGCGAGTCGACCCCTAACCTTTTAAACATTTCTATTTTTGGTAAGAAGAGCTCGAGCCGACTCGAAAAAAGCATGAGTCGACTCCAGCAAATCTGGGCGCGATTCTTAACGATGACACATCAGCCCCAACGGTAAGATTTTTGAATAACGGCTATTTTTCCTTGTCTCTAACGGATATATTTTTGCAGATTCTATAAATAGAGGAGCTCTTTTCAAATCAAACAACCCAGAGAAAATCAAAAAGAGAGAAAAGAATATCTTTGAAAAGAGGGAAAAACAGAGCATATTGAAAAATCATTTAGCTCAAAGGAGTGATTCAAAAGGAGTGAAATCCAAGAGGAAGTTTCGTCTGCTCCTTCTCATCAATCCACAAGAGCCAAAAAAAAAATCCACAAGCATTTCAAAGGTCAAATCGGAGGATTTTCAAAAGAGGAAAAAGCTTCATCTCAACTCCAAAGTCTTCAACGGTCAAGAATCTTGCTGAGGCGTGATTCAACGTTCAAGAGGAGTTAAGAGAAGAAGGGAGAAAGCCCAAGCTCTGCCATCTGCAATACATCAGGCTTTTCTAACCTTTTAATATTTTGTACTTCATTTGTATATTTGCTCAAGGGGAGCACTTTATTGTTCAAACACTATCATTATTATTTGTTTGCTGATTCAATCAGTGGATTGAATCAGTGGAGGTTGGTATACCTCGTTACAAGCCGGAGTGCTTGTGTTGGGTTAGTTGTGAGCCCGTGAAAAACAACGTGTAGGGTTTTGTGCTGGTAAGCCCGAGTTAAAACCAGCTGGGTTCGTTGTGCACCCGGGAAAACAACAAGTTTGAGTTGTGAGCTTGGAAAACAACTCGGCTGTAATCTAGAGAGATTATAGTGTGGACCCAAGTGAATCTTGGGAGTGGACGTAGGTGTTGGTTACACCGAACCACTATAAAATTATCTTGTGTTTGCCGTGATAAATTTTCTCTCTATATCTCTATTAATTGCTTGTGTATTGCTTATTAGTTAATTTCACTCACTTGCACATCTTGCTAACTAATCAATTAAAGTCTAAAAAGTCTTAAATTTTTAAGAACCCAATTCACCCCCCCCCCCCCCCTCTTGGGTTGCCATCTGGGCCAACAATTGGTATCAGAGCAAGTGCTCATTTAGAATTTGATCTCACGATCAAGGGCTAAAGATCCATATGGCAACACAAATTGGTTCAAGTTTTGCTGAAGGTCATTCTACGAATCGACCTCCGCTATTTAATGGAACCAACTATTCATATTGGAAAGCTAGAATGAGAATATTCATTCAAGCTTCGGACTATGAATTGTGGGGAGTAATAATGAATGGACCTAGTACACCCACACACCTTATTGATGGCACTATTGTTCCTAAACCCGAAAGGGATTGGAATGATAATGATAGGAGAATGGCACAACTAAATGCTAAGGCCATTAATATTTTATATTGTTCCTTAGACTCAAATGAATTCAACCGAATCTCAACTTGTAATTCCGCAAAAGAAATTTGGGATAGGTTGGAAATAACTCATGAAGGAACAACCAAGTAAAAGAATCAAAGATAAATATTTTGGTTCATAAATATGAATTATTTACTATGGAACAAAATGAAACCATCACATGCATGTTCACTAGATTTACTGATATTGTGAATGGTTTGAAAAGTCTTGGAAAAGTTTATACTAATTCTGAGCTTGTTCGCAAAATCCTTAGTCACTTCCAAGGACTTGGGAAGCCAAGGTGACCGCCATACAAGAAGCCAAAGATCTGAACATCCTACCATTGGAAGAGCTTCTTGGTTCGCTGATGACTCATGAGCTTCAAGTCAAACAACATGTCAATGAGGATGAGTCAAGAAAGAAGAAGNCTGATGACTCATGAGCTTCAAGTTAAACAACATGTCAATGAGGATGAGTCAAGAAAGAAGAAGACCATCGCCCTCAAAGCTGCGGAAAAGGAAATAAGCAGCAGCGATGATGAAGAGGATGATGATGATGAGACAGCCCTCCTTGCAAGGAAATTCAAGAAATTTATGCAAAGAAGGAGGCCCTTCCACAAAAAGAGATTTGTTTCAAAAATGGAAGGAGAAAAAGAAAAGGATAAGAAAAAGGAAAAGGACAAAGAGAAAGAGCCCTTAGTATGCTATGAATGTAAAAAGCCAGGGCATTTTAGATATGACTGTCCTTTACTTAAGAAGGCCTACAAGAAAAAGAAAAAGGCCTACATGGCAACTTGGACTGATAGTGAAGAGTCTTCTTCCGAAGAAGAAGAACAAAAAGAAGTTGCTAATATCTGCTTCATGGCCAACGACGACGACAACGACAATGAGGTAAGTTCTGAAAACTCAATGAATTTACATTTGATGAAATGTTTGAGGCTTTCAATGAACTTATGATTGATTTTAAATCCTTGAAAAAGAAGTATAAGTTTTTGAAAAATGACAATATTAGCTTAGCTAAAAGTAAAAATGAATTAGCTTTAGAAGTTAAGAACTTAACTAATGAAAAAGAAGAACTTAGCAAAGAAAGAGATAATCTTAATCAAGAAATAGATTTGTTAAAATCTGAAACTAAAAACTCAACAAAAGATTTAAAAGATCAATTAGAAACTTTAGCTTTAGAAAAGAACAGCAAGTTAAAGAAAATGACTCTCTTAAGAAAGATGTTAAAAAATATAAAGACATTGTTGAGAAATTCACCTTAAGTTCAACTAAACTTAACATGATCTTAGATAGTCAAAAAGCTGTTTTTGACAAAGCAGGTTTAGGATATAACACATTAAGGAAACAAAAATCTTTAAAGAATATTTTTATAAAAGCCAACCAAAGTAATATAACTTGTTTCAAATGTAATGAAAAAGGTCATAAATCATTTGAATGCAAAACGTTAAATAATAACAACAAGTTAAATGTTAAAGCTAAGAAAATATGGGTTCCGAAAGGAACAATTTTTGTTGCTGCTAACCATGAAGGACCCAAGAAAGCTTGGGTACCTAAACATAAAGTTTAAATTATGTTGCAGGAATGTCTTGTAGCCAAAAGATCAAAGAAAAAGTGGTACCTTGATAGTGGCTGCTCAAGACATATGACGGGTGACAAAGATGAATTCATCACCCTAGAAGAAAAGAAAGGTGGAGTTGTTACGTTTGGCGATAACGGTAAAGGTCAAATTATGGGCCTTGGTAAAGTCCGTATAACTCCATCTACATTTATTGATAATGTACTTTATGTTGATGGTTTGAAGCATAATCTAATAAGTATAAGTCAATTATGTGATAAAAACTTTAATGTTTCATTTAAATCTTCTGTATGCACTGTAACTAATTCTATTGATGATAGCATTGTATTTACTGGTTATAGACATGGCAATGTTTACTTGGTTGATTTAGAAAAATTATCTTTGAGTGATCATTGCTTAATTGCTGACAATGCTAACATAAATGAAATTAGTTGGTTGTGGCATCGTAGATTAGGTCATGCAAGCACACACCTTATTTCAAAACTAATTAAAATGGATTTAGTTAAAGGATTACCTAAACTAGATTTTGAAAATAATAAAATATGTGATGCATGTCAATTTGGAAAACAAACTAGAAGTTCTTTCAAATCTAAAAACATTGTTTCAACTTCTAGGGCACTAGAGCTACTTCACATGGATCTTTTCGGACCAACTAGAACCACAAGTCTAGGAGGAAAGAAATATGGTCTAGTGATTGTAGATGATTATTCTAGATATACTTGGGTAATGTTTTTAGCTCACAAAGATGAGACTTTCTCGATATTCCTGAAATTCTTCAAGAAAGTCACAAATGAGAAAAACACTACTATAGTATCTCTAAGAAGTGATCATGGAACAGAATTTGAAAATCACTTATTTGAAAGTTTTTGTTCTGAAAATGGAATTAATCATAATTTTTCAGCCCCTAGGACTCCACAGCAAAATGGTGTAGTTGAAAGGAAAAATAGGACTCTAGAAGACATGGCCCGTACCATGCTATGCGAAAGCAACTTACCAAAGTATTTTTGGGCGGAAGCAATTAACACAGCATGTTACATCTTAAATAGAGCCTTAATAAGACCAATCTTAAAGAAAACACCTTATGAATTATGGAATGAAAGAAAACCAAATATAAAATACTTTCATGCATTTGGATGTAAATGTTTCATTCATAATAATGGTAAAAACAATTTAGGAAAATTTGATGCTAAATCTGATGAAGGAATCTTTTTAGGATATTCAACAACTAGTAAAGCTTATAGAGTATTTAACAAGAAAACCTTAGTAGTTGAAGAATCCATTCATATAGTTTTCGATGAGTCTTTAGCATCTAGTTCTGAAAAGCTTGATGATGAGGAAGATACAAACATAATTGAAAAAGATCTTGAAAAACTTAATATTGAAGTATCTTCTGATCATGAGCAAGAAGCTAAAGATGATGATTCACATAAGGACGATGATGTCAATATTGATCATAATGATACAGATCTTCCAAGAGACTGGAGATATGCTCATAGTCATCCCAAGGAATTGATTATAGGCGATCCATCTCAAGGAATAAGAACTAGATCATATATGAGAAATATTAGTAATCATCTTGCATTTGTATCACAAATTGAACCTAAAACTATAGAAGAAGCTGAAAAAGATAATAATTGGATGTTAGCAATGCAAGAAGAACTAAATCAATTTACAAGAAATAATGTTTGGACTTTAGTTGAAAGACCTAAAAATCATTCAGTAATAGGATCAAAATGGGTTTTTAGAAATAAACTAGATGAAAATGGCATAGTAATTAGAAACAAAGCTAGATTGGTTGCTAAAGGATATAATCAAGAGGAAGGTATTGATTTTGATGAAACCTTTGCGCCTGTAGCTAGATTAGAAGCCATTAGGCTATTACTTGCATTTGCATGTCATATGAATTTTAACTTATTTCAAATGGATGTAAAAAGCGCATTTTTAAATGGATTTATAAATGAAGAAGTTTATGTAGAACAACCACCAGGTTTTGAAGATCACGAGTTTTCAAATCACGTTTTTAAATTGCACAAAGCTTTATATGGTTTGAAACAAGCACCTAGAGCTTGGTATGATAGGTTAAGTAAATTCTTAATAGAAAATGATTTTACAAGAGGAAATGTTGATAAAACTTTGTTTTTGAAAAGAAAAAGTAAAGATTTACTTGTAGTACAAATATACGTAGATGACATTATTTTTGGTGCTACTAACGATTCTCTTTGTCAAGAATTTGCAAAGTTGATGCAGGGAGAATTCGAGATGAGCATGATGGGAGAACTCAACTTCTTCCTTGGACTCCAGATCAAACAAAGCAAAGAGGGAATCTTCATCAACCAAACAAAATACACAAGAGAACTACTCAAAAAGTTTGGTATGGAATCAATGAAACCCCTCGGAACTCCAATGAGTCCTTCATGCAAGCTGGACAAAGATGAAGAAGGTAAAAAGGTTGACCAAAAGTATTATCGAGGTATAATCGGATCCCTTCTTTATTTAACAGCAAGTAGACCAGACATTATGTTTTCAGTATGTTTATGTGCTAGATTTCAATCTGAACCTAAAGAATCACATTTAATAGCTGTTAAAAGAATACTAAGATATGTAAGTGGAACAAAAAATGTAGGTTTATGGTATTCTAGAGACTCCACATTAAATCTAATTGCATATTCGGATTCTGATTATGCTGGATGCAAACTAGATAGAAAAAGCACAAGTGGTGCATGCCATTTCTTAGGAAGTAACTTAATCACATGGTTTAGCAAAAAGCAAAATTCAGTTGCATTATCAACTACTGAAGCTGAATATGTAGCAGCTGGAAGTTGCTGTGCGCAAATCCTATGGATTAAGCGACAACTTGAAGACTATGGTATCACACTTGATAAAACACCCATAAGATGTGATAACACTAGCGCAATTAATCTAACAAAGAATCCAATTCAACATTCAAGAACTAAACACATAGAAATCAGATATCATTTTATAAGAGAACATGTAGCAAATAATGAAATATGTCTTGATTATGTTAACACTGAAGAACAATTAGCTGACATATTCACTAAACCTTTAAATGAAGAGAGATTCTGTTATCTTAGAGGAGAGTTAGGTATTTGTGATCCTTTAGAATGAATTTGAAACCCCTAAGGAAATTTTATCTAAGATTCTTTCAAATCCTCAATCCTTAAGGAAATCTTATCTAGAATTCATATCTAATTGATTCACTCATATCCAATGATTATTTATCAATTTTTATGATCATATTCCGGACACATTTCAGAAATTTCATGTTTTGGTCTGAAATGGTCTCGGAGCCGACTCGATGCGTATCGGAGTCGACTCCCGGTTTCAACTGAAACTCTCGGGTCGACCCCTCTTAGGCGCGAGTCGACTCCATGTCGGGACGGCCTTTCTGTGTCTGTGCCGAGTCGACACCTGGGTTTGCGCGAGCCGACTCGAGGTGGTCCCAAGTTGATTTATCTAGGGCAGAGTCGACTCGTCGCTCATTCATTCGACCCCAATCTCAAAATACTCTCTCCACGCTCTTCCAAACCTTCCAAACTTCCAATAATCCCTGATTATCACCTCCAATCATCAAATGGCACCTAAAACTAGAGGATCTAGCTTGTGGCGGGTGGCATCAAGCGGAAGCGCTCCGTGAAGAAGACGGTGAAGCGTCCGGTGCGTGAACCTTCTCCAAGCACGGACTCCACTTCATCTGCTTCTACTCCGACTGCTACTCCTGCTGCCACGTCTTCCCAGGTAGATCGTCTAGCGGATAGGATCATTACTACTGGTAGGAAGGTGGATTTTGAATTATTTGAGAATGAGGGCTTTCTAGTTGGGAGACAGTTATCGAGATGGGTTGGGAGAAAATTTGTTCTCTAGAGTGCCCGACTTATCCCTCATTGGTTAAAGAATTTTACAAGAATCTGTCTAGAGGAGACCATGGGCTTATTAGCAATGTGAGAGGAGTCAGACTATCTGTTACTGCTGAGATTCTATCTAGATTGTTGAATTACCCTTGTCTGGCACTCCACCTTTTCTTCTGATGACCGCGCCCCAGCTTTATCCAGATTATTAAACAGGGATGTGGTTGGATTTGAAGAGGTATTTGCTAATCAGCTTTCTTTAGAGTTGAGATTACTACACAATATCTGCAGTAGGATTCTCTTTCCTAAAACTGGTAGATTTGACTATGTTCGGAGAGAGATGTCTTTGTAATGGACGCCATAGTGACAGGCAAGCCTATCAATCTTCCAGCATGATTCTGTGGTACATAGCAGATTGTGGAGGGAAAAGGAAATCTAGTCTGCCTTATGGGATGATCCTTACAATGATTTTCGAAGCCAAGGTGTGGTGATTTCTGATAATGAACCTATGAAGAATCTAAGACACACTGATTTTTATAGCCTAGCAACAATTCATCGGATGGGATTTATCAAAAAGAATGGTAAATGGGAAAGGAAAGGAGTGACAGAAGATAGAGCTACAGATACTGAGGCTGCAGGACCCTCTGTTAGACATCCTTCGCCTGCACCTCCGAGCCCTTTGGTTTCTGCCTCTGCTCCAGCCCCAGTTCCAACTTTTGTTCAAACTTCATCTTCTGCTAGTTTTTCAGATCAACAACTTATGCAACTCAAAGCCTTACTTGAAGATCAATCTGATAAGCTTAAAACTGATTTTGAGAATAAATTTATGCATTTGAGAGAGACTCTTTATTCTCTTGATGATCGTATCTCAAAGATTGAGTCCACTCTCGGCTCTTCATCGGCATCCTTAAGTGGTGATCTCAAGAATATTTTTGAAGAACTTAAGGATATATGTGGAGATGGAGAGACATATGCCAAGTGCAACGCAGAGCTTCAAGACAAAATTCAGAGTGCGTGCACCTTTGTTGATGAAAGACTCAAGGATATGTAAAAATTCAATCTGAAGGAATGAAAAATATAGTAGATCATCTAACTAGAATTGTAAGAACTCATTTTTGAGTTACTAGAGTTTCAATCCTTGTTTTGTACTGAAGTTTTTATTATGCTTTCATTTTGAAATCAATGTACTGAACATTTTGATGTATTAGACCTTTAAATGAAATGAATTCTCTATTTCCTTATTTCAATGAATGAATGAAATTTGAATGAATTCTCTATCTTTTTGTTGATAACAAAAAAGGGGGAGAATTTTATAGTTCTATGATTGTGATAAATGAGATAAACAATGAGATATTTAATTAAGTTTCATAGGGGGAGCTACCTCATTAAGGGGGAGCCTAAGCCTAACTATGAAAACAAAATAAATTCACTAATCAATCATGAACAAACTCAATATTTTTGTCATCATCAAAAAGGGGGAGATTGTTGGAAGATTATAGAAAAATTATATGATCCAATCCTTTTGATTTTGATGATTACTAAAAGCCATTGAGTTTATTAAAGGATGTAATGAGTTTATGTAAATGAGCAACAAATTTATTTTGAACAATCAATGAGAATGCTCAAGTTTAACTTTAATCAATTTTGAAAGTGACTTTAAGCTCAATATTCAAACTTTCGAAAAGAAATGTTATAATTCATGTTTTATTCAATAAGTTTTTGGATTAGTTCTTGAATCAATTCTAAATGTTAATTTTATTGATTTCATGTCAAAACAATGAATTAAAATGAATCTGGAACGATTTTAATGTCAATCAGAAAAGTTTCTGATTTTTGATACGTTCCGGAGCCGACTCCTGAGTTCAGAGTCGACTCCGCTCAGTGTACAGAAATGTGCATCTGTGTCGAGTCGACCCATGAAATTGTCGAGTCGACCCCTGATTCTGTCGAGCCGACTCCTGGACTGTGCGAGTCGACTCCGCTCAGACACCAGAAGAGTGTTTTTCTGAGCACTCTCGAGTCGACCCCAAGCCTTTCACGAGTCGACTCCCGACTATCAGGAGTCGACACTTCACTTTTGGCGAGTCGACCCCTAACCTTTATAAACATTTCTATTTTTGGTAAGACGAGCTCGAGCCGACTCGGGAAAAGCATGAGTCGACTCCAGCAAATCTGGGCGCGATTTTTAACGATGACACATCAGCTCCAACGGTAAGATTTTTGAATAACGGCTATTTTTCCTTGTCTCTAACGGATATATTTTTGCAGATTCTATAAATAGAGGAGCTCTTTTCAAATCAAAAGAGAAAATCAAAAAGAGAGAAAAATATCTTTCAAAAAGAGGGAAAAACAGAGCTTATTGGAAAAATCTTCTAGCTCAAAGTAGAGTGATTCAAAAGGAGTGAAATCAAAGAGGAAGTTTCGTCTGCTCCAGATCTTCAATCCACAAAAGTCAAAAGAAAATCCAAGAGCTTTCAAAGATCAAATCGAAGGATTTTCAAAAGAAGAAAAAGCTTCATCTCAACTCCAAAGTCTTCAACGGTCAAGAATCTTGCTGAGGCCTGATTCAACACTTCAAGAGGAGTTAAAGAGAAGAAGGAAGAAAGCCAAAGCCACTACCATCTGCAATACTATCAGGCTTTTCTAACTCTTTATTTTGTACTTCATTTGTATATTTGCTCAAGGGGAGCATTTCATTATCCAAACACTTTTATTCTAATTGTTTGCTGATTCAATCAGTGGATTGAATCAGTGGAGGTTGATATACCTCGTTGCAAGCCGGAGTGCTTGTGTTGGGTTAGTTGTGAGCCCGTGAAAAACAACGTGTAGGGTTTTGTGCTGGTAAGCCCGAGTAAAACCAGCTGGGTTCGTTGTGCACCCGGGAAAACAACAAGTTTGAGTTGTGAGCTTGGAAAACAACTCGGCTGTAATCTAGAGAGATTATAGTGTGGACCCAAGTGAATCTTGGGAGTGGACGTAGGTGTTGGTTGCACCGAACCACTATAAAATTATCTTGTGTTTGCCGTGCTATATTTTCTCTCTCTCTATCTCTCTTTATTAATTGCTTGTGCATTGCTTATTAGTTAATTTCACTCACTTGCACATCTTGAGCAAATCAGTTTAAATCTTCTAAAAAGTCTTAAATTTTTAAGAACCCAATTCACCCCCCCTCTTGGGTTGCCATCTGAGCCAACAAGTGTTTTTCTGAGCACTTCGCGAGTCGACCCCAACCTTTCATGAGTCGACCCCGACTTTCAGGAGTCGACACTTTACTTTTGGTGAGTCGACCCCATGACTTTCTAAACATTTCTATTTTTAGTAAGACGAGCTCGAGCCGACTCGGGAAAAGCATGAGTCGACTCCAGCAAATCTGGGCAAAATTTTTACGGATGCCAACTCAGCTCCAACGGTAAGTTTTTTGATTAACGGCTATTTTTCTTTGTCTCTAACGGCTATATTCTTGCAGAATCTATAAATAGAGAAGCTGTTTTCAAATCAAAGAGAGACATAGAGAGAGATATTTATTTCAAAGAAAAAGAAAGGAAAAAATCGAAAAAACAGAGTGTTAGCTGAAAAAAATCCATGATTCAAAATAGAGTGAAAGGAAGAGTGTGAAATCAAAGGAAGCTCCATCTGTGCTCAAGCTCTACTATCCAAAGAAGCTTCAGAAGAAATCCAAGTGCATCTCAAGTGATTTCCACCACTCAAAGAAAAGAGGAAAAGCCCAAATCAACTCCAACACTCATTCCGTGGAGAATCCGTGCTGAGGCCGATTCTACACCTCAAAGGAGTTGAAGAAAAGAAGAAAAGCTCAAAGCCAACCAACTGCAAATCAGGCTTATCTAAACTCTATTCTTACTTTTGTTAATCTGCTCATTAAGGAGCATTGTAACTAAACAAATATTTCTATTATTGTGTCTAGTTCAATCTGGGGGATTGAACTAGTGGAGGTAGTCTTACCTCGGTACAAGCTTGGTATAGCTTGTGTTAGGGTTTTTGTGCTGGTGAGCCCGGAAAACCGGCTGGGTTCGTTGTGATCCCGGGAAAACAACAAGTTTGAGTTGTGAGCTTGTAAAACAACTCGGCTGTAATCAAGGAAGATTATAGTGTGGACCCAAGTGAATCTTGGGAGTGGACGTAGGTGTGGATTGCACCGAACCACTATAAAACCTTGTGTTTGCCGTGCTCATTTGTCTCTCACTCTATCTCTCTTATATTTCTGATTGTGCATTGCTTATAAGTTAATTTCTCTCACTTGCACATCTTGAGTTAATTTGTTTAAAACATTTCAAAAAGTCTTAAATTTTTAAGAACCCAATTCACCCCCCCCTCTTGGGTTGCCATCTGGGCCAACACCGAGCAACAAATTCTCCGAACCTTGGCAGGGCCAAGTAAAAATTCTCCGAACCTCGGCTGAGCCGAGCAACAAATTCTCCGAACCTTGGCAAGGCCAAGTAAAAAGTTCTCCGAACCTCGGCTGGGCCGAGCTACATGCTCTCCGAGCCTTGGCAAGGCCAAGTAAAATGTTCTTCGAACCTCGGCTAGGCCGAGCTACAAACTCTCCGAACCTTGGCAGGGCCAGGTAAAATTTCTCCGAAACTCGGCTGGGCCGAGCTATGAAATCTCCGAACCTTGGTAGGGCCAAGTAAAATGTTCTCCGAACCTAGGCTGGGCCGAGCTACGAATTCTCTGGACCTCGGCAAGGCTGAGCCGCGAACATTCGAGCGAGACATAAAATCACCGAACTTCGAACCAAGATAAGGAGCGTGTTCCGCCGAACAATCTCCAAACCGCCACTCGCGAACCTCGACTAGTTCGGATAGCGCGGGATCCTCGCCTGAGAGCGAGCGGGACACCTTTGTACCCCACTACCAACGACAATAAGCTTGGCACGAAAGAGATAAAGATCGAGAAACAGAACATAACTCTCTTTATTTCATTGCCATCAAAACCAGTTACAAATGCCTTAGAGGCATTACAAGAGCATTGAAATGCATAAAATAAAGACAAGTATAAAACTCGGGCAATTGCTCCAAAGCAGACCTGGGCAACCGTGATGCTTCGACGTCCGGCTGCCGAACTAGATAAGCCGCACCCAGTCAGCTCGAGCCAATAATGACCGGGCGACATGGACCAATAGTTGCGGCCAGCTTCAGTCAATAATGATATCTCGGTGACCCAACCGAGATGTCACGGTGGCCATCCCAGACCACCCAACCGAGGGACCCCCCGGCGAGCAGGTAGGAAGCCAGCGGACCCTGGCGTCGGAACGCTCTCCCAAACCGAGTGTGCGCCACCCTACCTTTCCATGGCTCAAGGACAAGGTGTCAGCGGGCGGCACACCATCGCCCCCTCCCCATGTGGCAAAAGATTCCCCAGGCGGGCGAGCCCAGGAATCCAAACCAGGGGAAGAGGCAAATTCACTCAAACCATGGGGAGTCTGCGTGCACTTCCTACCATGCGTCCCCGAAGGAGAACCACAAAGGTCACACTGGAAGAGTATGTGTGCGCTCTCCGTGTGATCTCTGCGCCCTCCCTGTGCGCTCTCCATATGATCTCTGGGACTCATCCCCTAAGGGCGAGCCATTCTTCGGTAGCTCCTTCATCGTCCCAGCTATCCGGTGGCGAAGGGCTTATGAGAGGGAAGCTCGGTCCTCCCACTCGCAACAGTGGAGAAACGAGCATGATGGAAACTCTAAATGGGAAAGAAGTTTTGGGGACAAACCAAACATGACCCCCTCTTCCCCTTTTTATAGGCCAAAAATGGACCGGGAACAATTACCAAAGCTATAAGCCCCGAGATTCAAACACCTGGGCCATATCTCCACGTGGCCTCCTAGGTTGAAAGCGGCACCCTATTGCGCGCCAAGCCCACCGCCTAAATTATGACGTATGCGAAGATTTCCTCTTGATCCCGAATCGCGATCATTAAATGCAGAGGATCGTCCACTGGCATTACGGAAACTGGCAGGTTCAGGAGATCATCCTACAAAAATAATGTCTTCCAATGGTAAACGGCTGCGTGTGTCGTACGTCAAAACTACCCACATGGGAAAAGAGCACCTTCCGAAAAGCACCAAAACAGCTTTATGCTCCCCACAGTGTCGTATCATCGATTTCGGTGAAATAAAAATCGGCGTGCCTATAGAACAGCAGGGCGCTGGCAAGATAACAAAAAACACGAAAACCAACTGTTCTTCGAAGTTAATCGCTTCTGTGACAAAATCAGGCGTCTCAGAATAAATGAGCGCAAAGGCTACGCAAACTATTTTTTCATTCAACGAAAAATGAAGTGAACAAAGGAAGCGAAAGATACTTCGACAACCACCCTCATACGTCGGCCCTAGCCGACCTACTCTGCTCGTCGGCCCTAGCCGACCTACTCTGCTCGTCGGCCCTAGCCGACCTATTCCGTCTGTCGGCCCAGGCCGACCGGCCCTGTCCATCGGTCTTAACCGACTAGCTTCATTTCTCGAGTTTTAATTAAGACACAAACCGGACCAGATCGTCTATCAGTTTGTCGGTCAAGGCTATCGCCCCGCCTTGGGCCAAACCAATGCATTTCCACAATCTCGGAATAAAGATGACCTAAGAGCATCAATGAGCCATAAGTCGCTCGCGATTGAGGCAAGACTGGATGGCAAGAAAAGCACTTAAATGAAAATAGAGGGTTCATTTATTAAAAGACATCAGTCAGACTTTCAAAAAGCAAAATACAGGGATGGTTCCTAAAGGCCGGGAACCACGTCAGTTTGGAGGAGCCCTCGGTTACATCCGCGGAGGTGTGACTAGATTCACCTTTCTCTAATGCCTTTGCCCCTTCAGCGGCAGTTTGCGATCGCCCTTCAGAAGCTGCGGCTTCGCAGGGACCCGGAGCGGCACCAGGATCGGTATCGGAGACATCGACGTATTCATCCTCCTCTTCTCCTTCAGACTCACCATCATCAGGAGCTTCAGTATCCAGGAAGAGAGATCCCATTCCGTGTGCTCACTGGATATCTTGTCTTTACATTCTTCCATTCCAAGTTGGAAGGCGTCAACGCCGATAGCGTCCTGCTCCCCCTTGAGTATGGCGAGCTGCACCTTAGCCTCAGCAACCTGCTTCTCAGCCTCTGCAACTTGAGCCCGCAAAATAACGTTTTGCTCCTCGAACTCGCTGGCCCGCGTCTCGAGTTCTAAGCTCTTATTGCGACTGGACACGAGCTCGCCTTGGAAAGCCCGATTCTCCGATCTTAACTTCGCCATCTGAAAAACCAAAGTTAGCTGGCATCACAAGAGATCAACAGAAGAAGCTAAAAAGGGGGAATGAGATCATACCTCCTCCTCTCGTCTGGCCAACCTCTTGGTCATCTCCTCAGCCTCACCCCTGGCTCTTGTTCTATCAGCCCCGATCAACTCAACCCTCTCCTGCAGAGTATTAATCCTTAACTGTTTGGCTTCGGCCTCCTCCCGGGCTTGGGATAGCTCGTTGCTCACCCGAGCTATCATCCCTTGGTGCCATTTAGTGCCCTCCCTCAAGTCGGCAATTTCTCCATCACGCCGCTTCAGTTTCTCCTCCATTTCGTCGAGCTTTCTAGTCAGGCGCTTTCTCTTGTCGGCAACTTCCCTCCCCAGCCGTCCCAAACTCTCACTATGTTCTCTCCGTATCGCCTTCACTTCCTCGGAATGTTTCGACTCAACTCTGGCCAGCTCCAAGCATGCATCGTCATTCTTCGCCAGGAGTCCCTGCAACTCCTCCGCTTTGCCTTTCTGCTTGGACGCTTCGGCTAGAGCGGCTTGATATGCCGCCTTCATCCCTCCAAACCTCTGTTGCTAGCGGCCAGAAGTTCCTCGAACTTCTCGGACACCTTTACTCGCGATTGAAGCTCAGCGTTGTCTCTCCTGGCTTGAATGCTGGCCCCCGTCGCCAAACTCAGACGCCAGCACATCGCCCGAGAAAGCAGGACACTCTGTAGGACAAAAATGAGTAAAAATCCATGATCAGGTCAATCATATAGCATCCACCGCCCAAGAGCGATAACTCACCCGAGAGGCATAGGCCCGCATTATCTTCATGAGGGTCGGATTGTCAATATCGGAGAGAAGGTGGATACTTTCGGCCACTCCCTATTGCCCAAATGCGGCATCAACCAGCTCCAAATCTGCGAACTTGTCCGCTGAAGGATCTGCGCCCGGATACAAGGCCGACCTCATCAAGGCAGAAAATGCCTCCTCAACACCAGCGTTCGAGCTACTGGGTTGACCATCCCCGCCTGAGGGACCAACCTGGGCAACCTCCGTCTGAGAGGCCTTCAGCCTCCCAGCCTCTTCTATTAGGGCCCTAGCTTGGACTTCTTCAGATAATTCGGCCAGCCCAAGCGCCAGCCTCACCAAAATTCTCTTTGAAGGAGCCCCCATTGCGGGACTCCCACCTTGCTGCGCCCCTTCCTCCGACCCATCTTTCTCGGTCACCACCATCAGCGTCTCCTCCACAGGCTCCCCGAGGCCTCAGTCTGGCCTGTTTCTTGACCCACTAAGGGCGGTCCAACATTGCTACTTCCGGACTCCTCCCGAACCTCTTCTCCAGCGGCATCTCCCCCTTGCTCCCCGCTGGAGTCGCTAATAGTCCCACAGAGGTGGAAGGCCCCCCAGAAACGACCACTTCTGCCGAATCTATAGCCGGCTCCTCTTTCACAGGGACGCTGCCGGACGAGCCATGGAGTTTCATCTGAACTATCCGTTATTTCCACTACGGGAGGACAAGGGATCGCGGCTGTCCTCCCTAGATCCTCCTTTGCCCCCGGCGCTCCTGTCGTGACCGCTCCGGCATCCGGCGGGCTTCTTGCGGAGGTATGAGCCCTTTTCTCGGGCCTACCACTATCCGCGCTGCTGCTCTCCCCTGGGCGCTTTCCTCTCTTCCTCTTGGCGAGGCTCGACAATGCCGACCTCTTGGCTGTAAGAATGGAACATATACGATCAGATCCAAACACATTCGTCGAGAAAACACGCAGCAGAAAAGGTAAAAGGGAGAACTCACCTTGCGGGTCCAGGGGGCTAAGCCCGGCTGCAAAGAGGGCTCCCTCCGATAACAGGTCGTTGGCCAAAAATACTTGGCCATTGCGAAGAACGTCCAAATCCCTCTCCTCCTGCTCTGACAAATTTGGATGTGTTTCCGCATCCCTAACAAAGTTCCCCCATTTCCGAGGGAAGTCGGAACCAATGTTCCCCTCTGCGATAACGAACTGACTCTTCCATCCCTTTATAGAGGACGGCTTATCCACAATAACATTGAAGGACCTCCGGGGTCCAATGTAGGGCCACTCTGATTTCCTCCCAGGTATCAGATGGTAGCAGGCACGGAAAAAGGGAAGAGTGGCGACAATCTGAATTTGGTGGCACATTGAGATAAATCAGATGATGCTCCGCCAACTGTTTGGGGCCACCATCGCCGGGTAGATGTTATAACGAGTCATGATTTCCTTCACCAAGGGATGGAGAGGAAAATGGAAGCCTGCTTTCAAGCTATCTTCATAAACGAAGACCCCAGACTCCAGATCTCACGAGACCCTATCTCCAGGCTCCGGCACCCGCAGAACGACATCTGAGGGCATGCCATACCTCTGATGAATCCTTCCCAAATCCTCAGCGACGATATCTGAAACCACATCGTCGGGACTCATCGTCATCATAACTGAGAAAAACACCAGGCGAAACGGCGAGTGTCGCGAAGGGCGAAAGGCGAGACTCTTCAAGAAACAAATGAGAGGATATTGTAAACATGCATACATATATATAGCGCGGCTATCGCTTTGCTTCCCCGCTAAGGAAGCCGCCTTGAGAAGACGGGGCATCCTGCCCGAGGCGTCCGGAACCGCCTCGACAAACGCCGGATTGATCGGGATTCGCAACATGGCGTATTCCCAACCGTCACTCTTGGAGGAGCCTTACCCCCGAAGGCATGATGACCCTGTCGCATTAATTAGGGCATCATTGCACGGGCTGTCTAAACCAAAACGCCCCATCCGGAATGTGCCACCTGGACTTATACTCCCTATGCCCAACCTACGCTTCGAACTAGGGAGTGGAGGGCATGTGTTGGGGGGTAAAATCGTTATTACATTAATATCCGTGCAAGGAGGCTATGACTGACCTCCTTCCTTCGCCCTTCCCGAGCTTCCATAGCTCGGTTTCCCCAAGCTTCCATAGCTCGGCTCCCCGAGCTCCCATAGCTCATCCTCCCTGAGCTTCCATAGCTCGGCTCCCCCGAGTTCCCATAGCTCGGCTTTACTGAGCGACCCACGATTCGATACTCACCTCCGCGGAACCCGACGTGGGAGAGCCTAAGCCTACTGTAACAACATTCTAGGCAAGGAATCATGTTGAGAGGTGGTCTAGAGCCTACCAAGGCTACCCAAGACCTACACACCTACCAGATCTCAAGCCATCAAGGAGCTCTCCTAGCCGTCGATCTCCTAACAGACAAGATATGGATCCCAACAGCCCCACAACGGCCTGATTCGATCCACCTCCGTATCCTAACAACCTCTGAACATTCGAGAAGGCGCTCAAGATACAGGTGACAGCCTATAAATATCACGCTCGCAGATTCCCTCAGGTACGCACACGTGCGCTCACACCCCACTCTCACTCTCCTGCTCTCGCCAGCAGCTCGTCGGTGCTCTCGCCCTCTAGAGCTCCCGATTGGCCGCCCCCAGAGAGACCTCCCGAAGAGATCCACTTCCCCACTTTCTGATTGATCGCCGATTTCCTCCCACTGACTTGAGCGTCGGAGGGTCTTCCGCGGAGGGCCACCCCCAACGCCTCTCGCGCGAGGACTTTTGTGCAGGTCCGTCCCATGGAGATCAACCGCGCCCGAGTCGGAGGACGGATCCCGGCGGCAACATATATTATATATTTTATTTAGTATAATAGATGATATATGGCTTTTATTTATTTTTTTACTTTTAAAAATATGATAAAGAATGAATATCTATAATAAAAATCTTTTTAACTTTTGAATTGTTTATAAAAATTTTAAAATTTTTGGAAGCCAAGATTGTAGCGAACAAAATGGATGCAAATGTTATATGCATGCATCAATTTTAAAATGATATTTCACCAATTTATATGAAATTAACAAAAACACAATAACAGTAGCAGCAGCATTTGAAGCAGGCCGGTAACTAATCTCTTGGTTATAAAATCACTGTACCGAATGATTTCTTAATTTCTACTCGACACTATCGGTGTTGCTCCTGCATGCATGCAGGGATAAAACAGTCAACAGGCCATATGATTTTTTTTTCTCCCTATTTTTAATGCGTTAAAAGCCTTGCTCACAAGGATCATGGATAATTTATTTATTTATTCGTTTTGAAGAGAGAGAGAGAGAAAGGAGCGGTGTACTTAGTGTGTGGTGTACCGAGTGTAAGGACTACTATAGTTATATGCGGGCTTAGCACTAATATATGCTTTATTTTGCTATGATTGATGGTGAGGTAGTTAGATAGACTACGGGATCCATATTTCAAAGACCAGATCATACCAATTAATGCCCTTCAATGTTCAAGCCCAAAGCGAAAATCCGTGAATATGGCGTAATGTTCATAATTAAATGAGCTCAAGATGGTATGATATCCGTGTACTGCATAGGATTTACTCCATCACAACCGTTGCATCATACACAGATGATTAATGATTCCTAGATTGACCTTTTTCTAACTCATTCAAACTCATCACAACCTTCCTCTAACTCCAACCATGAAAGAAATTTTTTGAAACTCATTCAAATTAACGAAGGAGAACCAAAGAAAAAAATGAATGATTAGAATTATGATCTCATTTCTGGTTTACTTCTCGAAGTGTGTACAAGAAGTAATCATCCCCTGAAATTTGAACATATTTTATAATAATAATAAATTGATATTTATAATAACACATGTCTTGCTAAATATTTAAGGTATTTAGCATCAGGTCAATTTAAATACCATAAGCAAAGAACGTATAGGAGAAGGCGGCGCAGTGCACTCATCTCATCCTCTATCTGGAAAGACTAATGCGCTCATTAATGTAAGTATTTTTGTGGTGAAGGAAATAATTACATATCAAAATTAAATTTTTCAGAGCATAGACTGAATATAATACCTTAAATTTAATTTTACATTAAATTTTAAAAAAATATTATTTGCTTATAACTCATTTACTATTAATTAATTTTCATCTTAAGTTTTTGAGTCAAATGATTTTGATATGCTAATGAAGTTAATTGAGTCGTAGATGAGTTTGGAGCCCTACAAATGGTATTAAAGTATACGGAAGTTAGGAGCCCCTCTTTCCATTATATAAAAAAGAATTTGTTATAAACATGCAAGATAATTTGACATGATACAGGCTGTTTAAGAATTTCTACAATTAGTGTGCGTGGAAAATACCAAGCATCCAATATGTAAAATGATTGATTTTGAGCGGAAAAATAGAAGATGATTATAGTTTTCTTTTCCTCCATATAAAACAGCTTGTGTTCTACAAAAATGACAACGAAGTATCGGCTATCATCGAGCGAAGCAACGAAGAAGAAGAACTGGATTGCGACTCACGAACCGCATTCTTTTAGTTAGTGTTTGAAATAGGGGATAAGAGGGGATATTCCTTGGATATCCCCTCTTATTTTTAAAAGCCATAACTACAAAGGATAGCAGAGAATAAAGTTAACCAAAGGGATAATCCATGGTTAATCATGATTAACCATGGATATCCCCTCAATTTATTCCCTAGAGAATGCAGAAATAGCTGGTTATCCCTCCAAATAAGAGTAAAAAAAGGTTATCCTATGGATTTACCTTTTTACATTTGATATGATCAATGGGATGGTCAAGAGATATCCCTAGGGATAGCCAGAGGATAAACTCTATCCCATACACTTATCCATGGATAATAGTTTTCTTATCAAACACTACCTTAAGGAAGCAAGCAGGCGATTGGTTGCCTGGTTCTTCTATGGAATGAGTGCGACGGCAAGTGAAAAAGGAGACACAGGCTTTAATATTGATGTACGAAAGAGGGTGGAAGCAAGAGCTTGACCCATTAATCCAAGAACTGGGCCTGAAAGTGGGTCACCCTTAAACGAGCAAATCAAACTGCAGGAGATTTGAGTAGGAGAAAATTTATTAGAGTTCTTTTGATCTATTAAAATTATCATATCGAGATTGCAAAAATTTCCTGTATGCGGGACCATGTTCCTTAACGGTAGACTGCATTGCTGTAGCAGCTCGCTTGCGGACCAATCATGCACGCGAAGAAGGGATGGGAGAAACTAAAAGGGACCAAATTATGTATTGGTGCTTGTTGGAGGGTAAAATCATTATTACATTAATATTCATGCAAGGAGGCTAAGACCGACCTCCTCCTTTTATATCTCCCGAGCTTCCATAGCCCAGCTCCCCCGAGCTTCCATAGCTCGTCCTCCCCGAGCTTCCATAGCTCGGCTCCCTCGAGCTTCCATAGCTTGGCTCCCCGAGCTTCCATAGCTCGTCCTCCCCGGGCTTCCATAGCTCGGCTCCCCGGGCTTCCATAGCTCGTCTCTTCCGAGCTCCCATAGCTCGGCCCTCCCGAACTTCATGTAGCTTGTTTCCCCCGAGCCTCCATGACCCGGCTTCACTGAGCGACCCACGATCCAATACTCACCTCCGCGGAACCTGACGCGGGAGAGCCTAAACCTACTGTAACAACATCCTAGGCAAGGAATCATGTTGAGAGGTGGTCTAGAACCTATCAAGGCTACCCAAGACCTACACACCTACCAGATCTCAAGTCATCAAGGAGCTCTCCTAGCCGTCGATCTCCTAACAGACAAGATATGGATCCCAACAGCCCCACAACGGCCCGATTCGATCCATCTCCGTATCCTAACAACCTCTGAACCTTCCAGAAGGCGCTCAAGATACAGGTGACAGCCTATAAATATCACGCTCGCATATTCCCTCAGGTACGTGTGCGCTCACACCCTCACTCCCACTCTCCCGCTGCTCGTCGGTGCTCTCACCCCTCTAGAGCTTCCGATTGGCCGCCCCCGGAGAGACTCCCCGGAGAGATCCACCTCCCCGTTTTCTGATTGATCGCCGATTTCCTCCCCACTGATTTGAGCGTCAGAGGGTCTTCCGCGGAGGGCCAACCCCAACGCCTCTCGCGTGAGGACTTGTATGCAGGTCCACCCTGGAGATCGATTGCGCCCGAGTCGGAGGACGGATCCCGGCGGCAACAGATTGGCGCTAGAGGAAGGGCCTCAAGTCCCATTAAAACTTGAAGAAAGGAGATAAGGATCTTAATCCGGAGTAGAACCTCTTTAATGGCCAACCGAAGAAGAGCAACCTCTGAAGCCCAAGACCAGGTCGCTTCCCAGAGGCCTGATCCGACGGGCGGTGTAGCGCCGCAACCTCCACCGGTCGAAACCCTGTCACCGCCTGCTATCCCGGTGACCCAGGACTAGTTCGCCACGCTGGTCCAGCAAGTCCAGGCCCTGACTCACCTGGTCCAGGAGCACCTTACGACTCCTCCCGCTCCGCACTTTCATAAGGAGGCAGCGATTCCTTCTTCACCGCAACTTCCTCCTCCGGTTCGCATAAATCCGCGGACCCCCCACGCCGGCCCGAGGGGACAATCAGTCCCGCGAGGCGGTTATGAAAGAGATCCTCCCAGATCTCGGCGAGCCCGATCCCTCTTCTCGGTGGCCTCCACCATGATTCGATGCCGTCCCTACGATCCTCTTGCCCGGCTCCTCCTCTGACCGGTGAAGAGGAGATCCGTCGTCAGATCCAGGAGATGCGTCAAGAGCTGGACGCCGCCAAGCAGGCCCATCCGCCTCAGCCCAAAGAGGAGCAGGGCATCCCTTTCTGTAAGGGGATTATGGAGGAAGTGATTCCCTCCTATGTCAAGCTACCAGCCGTCGAACCCTACCACTGCTCTTCTAACCCGGACGACCACCTTAGCAGTTTTCGGTCAATAATGATGTTCCATGGAGCATCCGACGCGGTCCTCTGCCGCGCTTTCCCCTCCACCCTCAGAGATCCGCTCGAACCTGGTTCAATGCCTTGAAGCCAGGTTCCATTGGTTCATTTGACGAGCTGAGCCATCTTTTTATTGGCCAGTTCGTCAGCAGCCGCTGCCACCGACGAAGATCTGACTCCCTCTCCGAAGTTAAGCAGAGAGAGGAGGAGTCCCTGAAAAATTACCTTGGCCATTTTAATAAGGCCATGTTAGAAGTGGACCACCTTAATCATGAGGTGGCTATGTCCGCCCTGGTGGGGGGAGTCTCGAAGGAAAGCGACTTCTACCTGGCTATGGAAGTCAGCTACCCCCCCTGCCTCTCTGATATGATGGCCCTGGCGAACAAGTACGCTAGGGTTGAAGAATCACGGAGAGTTGCCCGCGCCGAGCAGGCAAAGAAGAAGGAGCCCAAAGGCCCTGACAGACACCGTCCCACCCGTCGGCCAAGTCCACCTCGCCACCAAAGAGTTCCCCCACTGCCACCAAGGAATCGCTCTCAGAGCCCTCCCAGGCGATTTGATCACTATACTCCGCTGACCGTGCCCTGGGCGCAAATCCTCATGGAGATAGAGCATCAGCTCCCCCGGCCAATACCTCTCCGAGGGAACCCGACCCGAAGAGATCCCACCAAGTACTGTTGTTACCATAGGGAGCACGGCCACGACACTGAAGAATGCTGGCAGCTGAAAAATGAAATCGAGAGGCTGATCCAGCGGGGACGACTGAATCAGTTCAGGAGGACGCCCGAGCCACAACAAGGAGGTGACCGCCAGCCCAAACTTCAACAATCTCCTCCTCCACCGAATCCGCCCGTGATCGGCCGCATCAACATGATCGAAGAGGCCGGCGGCTCGAGCCCCAGGGCGACGTGAAGGATTGGCGCCGAAGAAGGCACGGACGAGCGAGCTCTCCTTCTCCGATGATGATCTCCAAGGGATACAGCTTCCCCATGATGATGCATTAGTTGTATCCCTCAATTTGAATAACTATGATGTAAGCCGAATCCTTGTTGATAGTGGAAGTTCGGTGAATGTTTTGTACCTCGGTGTGTTTGCCAGGATGAAATTACTCATGGAAAACCTGCGAGCCGTGGATTCCACCCTGATGGGATTCACAGCGACGTCATCGTCCTGGAAGGGGTCGTCACCTGACGGTGCGCGGGAACCTGGCCCCTTGTAGCCATTATCCAGACAGACTTCCTAGTAACGACCTCAGATCTCCATACAACGCAATATTCGGCAGGCCGGGCCTGATGTCCCTCAAGGCAGTTGTCTCCATCCCATATTGTCCATGAAATTCCCCACCGAGCGAGGAGTTGGAGTTATTCGAAGAAGTCAACCATGGCTCGGCAGTGCTTCGTTACATTGGATGAGGCTCGCGAGACTTCGCCGAACATTGGAGAGGCTCGACCCGACCGAACCATAAAAATTGGGTCACTGCTCAAAGGAGAGCCTCAGCACAGATTGATCAGTTCCTCCGAAGCAATGCTGACATCTTCGCCTGGTCCGCCTCCGACATGCCAGGGATCAGCCCCGAGGTTCTCATCCATCATCTCAATGTGGACGAGATGCACAGGCCCGTCAAGCAGAAGAAGAGGAGCTTCGCCCCAGAACGGCAAAAGGCCATTGAAGAAGAGGTAGACAAACTCATCAAGGCAATTTCGTCCGGGAGGTAAATTATCCGAGCTGGCTATCAAACGTCGTCATGGTGAAGAAGTCGAATGGCAAATGGAGGATCTGCATCGACTTCACCGACCTCAACAAAGCCTGCCCGAAGGACAGCTTCCCCCTTCCCCGGATCG
>UESW01001924.1:179168-239660 GCA_900491605.1 Calamus simplicifolius | reverse complement strand
TCATATAATCTTTACTGTTTAAGCATTACAGAGATAGTAAATTACATTAAATGTATATGGAGCCTTTATCATTTAAATCTAGACTTGACTAATTTTATATAGAGACCCTCTTGAGTGCGGTTGTGAGAGTCCATGCTAATGAATATTTAGTCATATATTAACTATATATTTGAAAAGATCTTAGGTACTTATAAAGATTAAAGGCAAACAATACTTTCAAACTAGTTTTTTTAGGTGAACATACTTTTGAGTTGTTAAAAATAGTGTCCGATGATATTTAATTCATATCCCATGTGAAATATCACACACTATAGATGGGCTCTATATGGTTACAATTTAATTTATTTAAATTTGGATATAAACTTTAGTTTAAAAAGGATTTTTCAAAGGAATACACAAAGTTTATATTGTTTAGTTTTACATCAGCTATATAATAGGAAGATTCTGAATTCATAGAGTAGTCAAGTCAACTCATATTTTTTCCTTTAAATATGTATTTTTCATATCTATTTAAATAATATAAAAAATGCATGTTAAAAAATTTAGAAATACTAAAACTTATCCAATGAGTCGAATCATTGATGCCATACCCACCTTATCTAGTAATCTATTTTAAATTAAAATTTGATCAATCAAATACATACATACATACATACATATATATATATACATACATACACACACACATATATATGTATACATATACATATACATACATACACATACATATACATATACATATACATATATACATATACATATATATATACATATATATATACATATATATACATATGTATATGTATATATATATATATGTATGTACATATATATACATATATATATACATATACATACATATATATATATATATATTATATATATATATATATATATATATATATATATATATATATAAAGACAGAGAGATGTGTGAGCGTATGATTATATTTGTATGAACTGGCTAGTCATATTTTGTTATGATTATTGAATTCCTTTTGGCTTTATTTCATAACTAAAATAGCATTGGAGTTGCACCCTTTCTTATATAAAAAATAACTTGCATTCATGATATAGAAAAATACTAATAAATGAGGCCGAAGAATACCATTGCATATAAGGAATTCTATGTGACATGATCCCTTACATGAAGATACCTATATGCCACTGTATGCAAGCAACATATGTTCCATTCTAAAACCTCTGTTTGATATGTTGTGTGAAGTACGGGCATTTATTCCTTGCCATTTGTATGAAATTTAATCATGCATGAATTATGTAGCATCATCCTTTTAGTTGGCCATGTAAAATAGTCATTGATTAAAAATATTCTTGGCTAATTTGGTTGTACAACAAAGATGACAGATTGTGCGCTTGTAGGATTGAAAGTTCAAATAAAGTTGAAATAGCTTTTTTTTTTTTGTTATAGGCGGGCGATCACACCACTCTGGCGCGAGTCAAACCCAAACTATCATAGTATAAAATTTGATTAAAAATAACATGACAAGGGACACCGACGTGCCATTCCCACTGACCAGGATGGCGAGCGACCATAGAAGCTACCCAATCAGCTGCAGCATTGGCTTCTCTATAAATATGACGAATCACAAAAGCACAAGTGGCCTGAAGAGAGACTCTGATATCTCTAATCAGGGGATTAAGAAGAGAATGAGAATCCCCATCACGTCTAATCCACCTAATGATCGACAGAGAGTCTCCCTCAATGATCAACCTACGATAGCCCAAACGACGAACAGCATAAGAGATGTCATCCCAAGCAGCCTGGAGCTCCATCATTGAGACTGAAATATCCATAGAGCTATGACCGCCAGCCACAAGTAACTGACCCTCAGAGCCACGTATGACAAACCCAGAACCAGCAATACGATCGAGACAGAACCATCAAAGTTCACTTTGATGAAACTCGAGGGTGGGGGCTCCCAAGAGACAAAGACCATAGAACGGTGTACTGCTGGAGCAGCAGGGGAGTCCCAGTGACCAGGCCCATCAGAGTGAATACCAAAATGACAGTGAGTGTACTCCCGGGCATAAAAGAGAGCACGACGGATAACCACCTGTGGAGCGGCCGTCTCCTCAACAAAGACAATATGGTTCCGAGTCAGCCAGATATAATAAGCCAAGTAGGCTGAAAAAAATACCCTGGGAGCGGGGACCACTTTGGATAACCAAACTAATAGCATACAGAAAAGAAAGCCGGGTGGGTCCATCATCCAGCGACCAAGGGATAAAGTGGGTCAACTGCCAAATCTGAGACACACGAGAACATTAAAAATGACATGATCAACCGATTCATTGTGCATCCCACATATCAGACAGAGAGGCAGAATAGAAAGACTGCGATCAGCCAAAAGAGAACAGGTAGGAAGACGATCCCACCTGAGCTTCCATAGAAAAAGCTGGACCCTGGGATGAACTAGCAAACGCCAAATCCAAGCAACATCAGCTAGGCCCGACATCGAAGATTGGAAACTGGCAATCAGGTCCCTAGTGGGAGCACAAGGAAGACAGGACCGACGCCAAAGTCTAATATTCAGGCCAGCAGAAAGAGGAAGAGGCATAGCGAGGATCCTTTGCGCCAGCTCAGTCCCAAACAGCCGAGCCACCATTGGGGCATTCCATCCAGCATTCTCCTGGGAAATCAAAGATGAAACATGCAAAGAGGGTTCAACATCCGAACTAATGAAAGTCAGCCATCGAGAAAGAGGGAGATCAGCTATCCAAGTGTCCTGAATAACATCAATTGAGGTTCCATCCCCAATCATACAATGGATATAAGACATAACAGTAGGAGCTGCCTCGCAGATCGTATGCCACATGAAAGAACATCCCCTGGGGAAACTGAAAGCTGAGTCAGAAGTCCTACCACCGTATCTACCTCGCATGATAGAACTCTAGAAGCAATGAGGGTCCATCAGGTATCTAGAGGCATGTCTCGCAATAACAGCAATAGCTAAATCTTGTGGCAAAGGTCTACCATGATTAATTAGAGATTATCTTGTCCTCAGCCCACAATAATAATGGGACGTTCTCTTGTATGATACCAAACTTGGAGATACGATGTATTCTTTTGGTGATTGATAAGGAAAAATTCTTGAATAAGATTAATTTGCTATGTGAAATGTAGAATAAGTCAATTAATGAGTGCCACATCAATAAATTTTTGTCTCTCTCTAAGTACTCTCTTTCTAAATTATCTCTACATAATTGTTAAGTTCTTGGTCATCTATGAGCAGTAGTGGAGGATTATTAACTGATTAGCCTTATCTACATTCTATATGGTAAACTAGATCTATCCAAAAATTTCTCGTTAGCAAGAGAGAGATCTTATACGGTTTTTTTTTTAACGTACTCCTTTATTTTTCTAATAAAAATGATAAAATCAAAACAATTAATATAATAAGGGATGTTTGGCCATTAAACTTCTATGACTGAATGAATTGATCATCATTAGGTTAATATCATCTCTCATTTATTTGACTTTCAATTTATGAATAGAAAGAGAAAGACGAGCATTTTTGCTTACCATTGGCACGTACATCGTCACTTCAAGAATTTCACCACCTTACTCTTTAGTGTCTCCACTATCACCCTTTACTAGATCCTTTACTCTACTAGTAATCATGTGATGTGAGATAGAGACATGATTGATCCAGTATATGGACTATGCACACACTGACATGTTGAAACCCGAAGTTAGTGGACTAACTATGTTCCTTCGGCTCTACATTTTAATTATTCTTATGGGAACAATTTTATTTATCGCTTCTGATGCACGAACGCATGCATTGGACGTAGCTATTGACTGCACATTTATGCGGACGCGCATGCTACTGCTCAATGGGCCGTGATGTGCTTCGCATATGCATCCATATGAGAGCACAGCTAATGAACGTAGCAGAAAGACTTTTTCTATTCCTATTCATGATATGAAGAGTGAAAGGAAAGAAGAAAAACCAAAAAAGAAAAGAAAGAAAAGGTTAGATGAAACATTAAAGAGGTCTTCCATGGGTTATCCATTCTCTTACCATGCTTTCCTCAAAGAACATACAACATTATCTACAAGTTTTATTAAAACTTTTTAAAATAAAAATAAATAGTACATAAAAAAATATAGAGTCACATGCCTCCTCTTTATTTTAAAATAATTATATAAATTCTATTCTCTCATACATATATTGCTTATCTTTCGTAAGTAGTGATCTTTTATTTATCATGACTGTTAGCACTCCGTCAAGTGTTAGAGCTAGAGTTGCTACCACCTCACCCTCTAAACTCACACTCGATGTTGCCCTATCCCTCTTCGCTTGCTTCAGAGTCATCTTCTGTGATGCTTCTCTTAATAGTCTCATATCAAAAAATTAAAAGTTGATTGTAGGGTTTATAATCAGTTAAGGAAGATGGACAAGTACCAATTAGATCTTTTTTGGGCTGTGATAGTTTAAATTGGTGTGGACCTTATTCATCTTACTTTCTTGTAACGAAACGAGTTTGTGGGTTTGCAGATCCGAATCGTTACATCTTCGATCATACTTTAAGTGCAATGGCTGATTCATTCATCTCAAGCTCCGTGCCTATTGCACCATCACAGGGGATGATTGCCTTCGTCAAACATTGTTAAGGAGATTTGACTTTTTTTTTTTTTTTTTTGTACCACTCATGCACATAACCAACCAAGCTAGATTATCAATTATGCAACGTAACCAACTAAGCTAGATTACCAATTATGCATCTGCATCTTTAAAATAAGACTATATGATTAATACTTTTAATAATTAAAAAAATACAAGCGAATCATAGCAAAAACCTATGCTATATTGTCCCTTAAAAAAAAATTTGAGAAGAAAATTACAAGTCAACCTCGCTGTCGGGTTCCTCGAGTCCGGTCAGCTACGTCCAACCGCCGGCCAAGTGGCCAACTGCCACGAGTTTCGATTTGGTCCTGGGGGACATGTTCGACATTTCCCAATGGTAGATGGCATCCAATGTCTATTTCGTTTATGCCTCGCTTTATTTAAACTCCACGGTGGGTGAGAGAGAGAGAGAGATGGAATTCGGAGATAGAGAAGAAAGCGGATTGCTTGCAGCTGATGGGAGGATGGTTTCCTCTTCTTCTCCTTTTTCTATCATTCCTTCTTCTTTTTCTTCCATACGTCAGTGTAGAATCTGTCATGAAGAAGAGGAAGAAAGCTCCACAAGCATGGAATCCGCTTGTGCTTGTTCCGGGACTTTAAAGGTAATGATCTTAGGTTCTGGGTTTGTTATCTGAATTTCTTCATGTTTTTCTCATCAAAAAATTGGTTTTTACTCATTTATATCACTGATTTTGGTGTTCCCCTGTTTCAGTTTGCTCACAGGGAATGCATACAGACGTGGTGTAATGAGAAAGGGAACACCGTTTGTGAGATTTGTCTTCAGGTTAGAGCATGGAATTTTTTTTTTTATAATGTGGCGTGGGTAGAAATAATAAGCGCTTTTTCTGTTGGGAATTTTCTCCCTTTTCTTTTTCCACTTCTCTGTTATTTGCTTATATGAAGAAAGCTGGGTTTTTTTGGGCGTTCTTCTGTGGGGAATTTTCTCCCTTTCCTTTTTTTTTTTTTGTTTTTTGTTTTTTGGGTACCGTGATGTTTCTTGATAAAGGTTTGAGTATATTATCTCTGTCATATGATCTCAACTTGGTTGGAACTTGGAAGCCAAATTTTAGAACTCTGGGAGGGAAAATTTCCTCTTCTGCAGCTCGTCTTTTTTAAAAAAAAATAATATCATTACAGTGCTAAGGGGTTCGGCACATTTTTATTTTCTATTCCTAATGATACCGATATTAGTTTTATAGTAGAATGTGATCAAACTTATACAAATTTTGTTTTGCATTCTCTGAAATTGAATAAAAAGGCTTTCTTACCAATATATTTCTCAAAAATAATCAAAGAAAACTTTTTTAAAAAAATCTGAATTCAATTTCTTCTTCTTCTTCTTTTTTGAACTTTTTTGGATGCTACCAACTGGATTTTCTTCATAAGCCTTGGACTATATATATATATATTGTGTTCACGTCCTTCTTTTGAACTCGTCCTGATTCGCAGAAGATTATCTCATACTTTCTGTAAGTTTATTGTTTTGATGAGATGTTCTATTCTTGGAAGTTTGAAGTCCTATTGATTCACATCTTTAGCAGTGATTCAGATTCCAACTTATCTTGGCCTTTTTAGCCTCATCTTTAGAATTTCTCCTTGATTAGAAACTAAGATGTACTTGAAAAAATCAAATTCTCATAGCCTGCTAGCTTGGGGGAAAGAAAAAAAAAAAAAAAAAACTCTCAAAGCTTTAGCCTAAAGTAATCTGTTGCTTTATTTGTTTTTGAAGACATTCAAACCAGATTATACTGTTCCACCGAAGAAGGCTTTGGTTGAGGTCCCCGTTACCATCAGGTGACTTTATCTTTCTTTTCTTTTATTTTATCTGATGAATGGGATCGTGGGGTTCACAAGCGCACTGCATCAAAAACTTCAAAAGAAAGTTAACGTTCATCTTCCCCAAAAATCTTTGAGATTTCTGGCCAATCAAGATACAAATGTGCTGTTTAAATTTGAATTCTTTCCAAAACACTGGAAGATCGGACGGCTGACACACTGTCAGTTCAGATCACAGCTTGGATAATGTTGGGCACCGCAGCAACCCTACTGTAGCTGTCGGTCCCCACCGTCCACTTGTACTTGTATCATAGCCGTTCTTTCCCTTTTTTTTTCAAAATTTGAAAAAAGTTTATATGCAGCGTGGGCCGGCATTCCCTATGCTACCAGGTTTTTTTATGCTCAGAATCTTTGTATTGAGGGGACTAGTTGACTGTTATCCGCTGGCTTCTGCGGGATTGTCAAGCTTATTCTTCAACTAACCCTCTGAGCCGAAATGTGTGATCTACTTTACGGGATATGCACAGATTCCAAATCAGACATGTTTATCGGAAGGTCAACTCGGCGGCTGATTGGGTGACGGCCTTTATAGCCCATTATTCTGGTTTTTGGTTTTGGCAACAGAAAGACCCTTGTCCTATTGTACTCAAACAAATTCTATATTCTGACTTATAACTCGCACTAGACTGATGTGATCACCCGCCTGTATCAAAAAAAAAAAAAATTTGCCTAGAAACTTAAAATGCTGAGTTTTGCGCATGTTAGCTTTTTTCCCTTTGAACTCTGCTAATGTGCTCCACAGCTCCCCAATTTTGCTGGTTTTGGAAAAGAAAGGTACAAATTAAGCAAAATAAAATAAAAATAAAAACATCGGAACATTAGTTTGTGACCGAGTTTAAATTGCAACAGAGAAAGCTTGGAGGTCCCTAGGATAAATTATGACCCTCAAAACCCAGCATTAATCAACATTGATGATGGAGATGACTTGGATTACGCTGAGTGCTCCTCAGCATCCCAAAGAAGGGCCTCTTGGTGTCGATCGATGGCTCTAGTGGTAAGCATTTTAATTGTTCAGAAAATAAGAGAAAAGTCATCTGCTGCTCATATTGTTTTAAAACTCTACTGTGTTTATTTTCAGCTTAAACATCTCAACTGTTGTGCTTAAATTGCTAATATCCTTCTTGTTGTGCAGTTCACAATCATATTATTGATCAGACAACTTATGGCAGTGCTAGCAGTTGGAGCTGATCACTATGCGTTTACTCTCATCACTGTTAGTATTGGGTTTCCTTCCATTCTCTTAACTAGATTTAAGCAGCATGGTTGGCTTATATTGTTTAAAGATCACACATGGATGATTTGGCACATATAACATCTTCCAGGTGCTTGTGCTAAGGGCAAGTGGAATTTTGTTGCCCTGCTATTTGGCTTTGCGGATGATTTCAGCGATTCAGCGTGGCCAGCAGCAGTATCAGTTGGAGCAGCTCCAGCTTCATGTAAGTTCTGAAAGAAATATTATGGTTTTTGATTGATTGTTTGGAGAAATAATAAAAGAAGTGCCCAGTTTGGAGAAATATTATGGTTGGCTTATATTGTTTGGAGCAGCGGAGAAATGATTCGCCTCTCCATGGAGTGGAAGATGAGTCCCAAGTACAGCATGTTATTCAAATACATTCATAGACTCGAATGTTCACTAATGTAAAGAAAAATTGATTCCAAAAAGGAAAAAAAAAAAAAGTTTGTTTTGTAGTTTCAGAATTCATTTGTTCAATGAAATCTGGTGGCTTTCCGGTTGCCACCATTTTACTGCGAAAGAAAAAAGTTCTTTGCATTTCTTTTTTTAAATCCAAGCAGATATGCATGAGTTGTTGATTTTTCGCCAGGGGAGAAGGTCAGCATTAATGGAAAATTCTGCAATTTGGTTACTTGTATATAGTCTGTGCCTGTGAGCTCCCAAATAAATTAGTTGGCAATGCACTTTTGGCTCCAAATGTTGGTCTTCAATTCCTCATATTATACGTAATGATAGATGCTTAAAATATAAGAAACTAAACTGTAACAACTGAAAATTTGAAAACCAAAAATATATTCTAGCCATGAATTATTACAAAGAAAATCAGGCTTACAGAGAACAAGTATTACTTGTCACTGCCATGTAATCAATCTTCTATCATCAATCTACAGCTCTGTTAGTTAGGCTTTTGCATCCATAGGTCAGCATCTATGATAAATGTTCTCCTTTTTCTGCCATAACGAAGAAAGTTCTGTTCCCTTTCCTGGGCAACAAGGAATTATCATTCCAAGCAATTAGATCCATGGAGCAGAAGCTACGAGAAGTATCTTTCAATCCATCCCTATCACAAGCAATTAGCTCCATTAAGTCTGCCAGACCAAAAGCGGATGGAGGTTAGAACCTCCTCAATAGACTTCACACCTACTATCAACTTTCTTAGAAGAAGATTCAAAATAAACTTAGCCAACAACACAGACTGTAACTTCTTTAACAAAGTCAACTCAACATGTCTCTGAGGAAAAAAGTCAGCTCAATTTGTGCATAGAATTTGTACCCTTTTGTTATACAAGTACTGCATGAACTCTCATCTCTTGGAAATGAGGGGGCTGTCCCTCAAGTGCCGATGACTCCTTGCCTCTTCGTGGCAGCCCAAGCCTCACCCAATAAAAAAAATAAAAATAAATAAATAAAGCCTAGATGGTAAGGACCGCCATGTGCTCTCCTATTCAAACCCTAGTATTTTTGTTAGATTAAAGATTCATATTTAAATTTATATTCAAATTTATTCATAAATATATATCATATATGTACAATGTTACCTAATCTACGTGACCATAGGTTGGAGTTACTCTGATATCATTTATTACAACTTAAAACTTCAATAAAAAGACTACATAAAGAAAGTATTATTTAGACTTCTTAATCATGTATAAAAATTTAAGATCTTCACACTGAATGTAAGATTAAAGATTCGCTAATATAGGGCTTTTACATTGGCTATGTACCGTAAAGGTATTGCATATTTATATAGTATGAAGGAGTTCAAATAGTATTTCTTTGGCTATTTTTTTAGATGCGATATTGGATTGTAATAAAAAGTATTAGAACTAGGTTTAAAATTGTTAGCGATGAGTGCGAGCAGAAAAATAATTAGCAGATGCATGGTATAGATAACTTCTAATTTCAATATTATAGTTTTGATTTTTGGTGTCTTGAATTGATTATGATTGGAAATGAGAGTAATATAGGTCAAGATGGTTTGTGGGTAATAGATGGGACATACTAGGAGGCTAATTATTATTGCAAGCCCTTGCATATTTTATAATATTAGACTTTAGAGAATATGCAACCGTATCCTATGCCTCATTGAGGTGATGAGTTTCAAGCGTACCCATTTCCCTTAAATTAATGATTACTTTCAAAGCCATGGTTTGCAATTAATTTTATTAGTTTTAATCTTCACTCTATCTGGTTCATAAGAGAAAATCGCAACAACAAGAGCAAACTTGCACCGAAATAAAACTACCGTCTAATGATTGCTATAAAAGCCATGACCTCCAATCTAATTAATTTTAATCTTCATTCTATCTGTTTTATAAGAGAGTTTTGCAACAAGAAGAGCAAACTTAACATAGAAAGCTGCTTGGAGTCAAGGGCTTTAATTAACTGAATCTTCTCCATCCATTATTCCTCGAGGTCCCTCTTTAATTTGGTAAACTGCATGGCAACGTGATAGACAAAGGATTAGAAGTTTAATTGCATGATGAGGAATAAAACAATCTGGTGAACTATAACGAAAAATCAACCAGAAAATTCAAAAGGTATAGCTGGCTGCATGTCTATGATCCACTGCCGTATCAATAAGATCATAATCAAATCCAAAAAATTAAAGTTGATGAAATGTTTATTGAAGCCGTACGTCTTATTAGGTACCATATCAAGAAAAGTCATGAATAAAAGTAGAACTAGATGGGATCTCCAAATTGATGCCTAATTCTTGTTTAAGAGTACATTTGTTTAAAAAAAATTCTGAAATTAATATTTTTTAGAATAAATTTTAAGAATGTAAAAAATTTTCTATTAACTGTGTTTGATTGCGTGAAGAATGAAGTATTACCAATATAATAATTAATAATGCTTGAAATAAGATAAAAAAAATTAAAATATCATTAATGTTTTGTTAATATTATTAATGTAAAAAAATAAGATGAGAAAGAACATGATAGAATTATTTAATATTTTATTAGTTTTTAGTCTTTAAAATCTTGTTAATATATCCTTCTACGTCAATAATTTAGAAGGGATAAAAAAAAACTTCATACCAAATAATTATTTTCGAAAATGAAAAATTACATAAACAATGTCTATCCCTCTCTTTTCATCTCATGCCAAATACATTCTAAATGTCACCGAATGCAGAATTATTATGGGTCTTAGAGTAAAGAAAATCATGATTTACGCACCATATCATCCTTCACCACTTGTTTCTTTCAAAAGCAATATTAAGATCACTTCCCAATTATATTTAGGTTTATTAGGTCCATTTTCTTTCAAAAAAAAAAAAAGAACATTTAACTCAAATGAAGACCCTCACCTCATCAGGATTTCCTCCAACCACCGTTGACAAGACACGAGTACATTTGTCATTGTTTATAGTTTATCTCTTGTGATGCAACCCTTAGGTAGTGTTTGATAGAAAAAATATTATCCATGGATAAGTGTACGGAATAGAGTTTATCCCCTGGCTATTCCATTGATCATATCAAATGCAAAAAGGTAAATCCATAGGATAACTTTTTTTTACTCTTATTTGAAAGGATAACCAGCTATTCCTGCATTTTCTAGGGAATAAATTGAGGGAATAACCCATAGTTAACCATGGTTAACCATAAATTATCCCTTTGGTTAACTTTATTCCAGCTATCCCTTAGGTAGTGTTTGAAATAGGGGATAAGAGGGGATATCCCTGGATATCCCCTCTTATTCTCAAAAGCCATAACTATAAGGGATAGCTGGGAATAAAGTTAACCAAAGGGATAATCCATGGTTAACCATGGGATATCCCCTCAATTTATTCCCTAGAAAATGTAGGAATAGCTGTTATCCCTCCAAATAAGTAAAAAAAGTTATCCTATGAATTTACCTTTTTGCATTTGATATGATCAATAGGATAGCCAAGGGATATCCCTAAGGATAGCCAGAGGACAAACCCTATTCCGTACACTTATCAATGGATAATATTTTTTCTATCAACACTACTTTATAGTTATGGCTTTGAGAATAAGAAGGGCTATTTCAAACACTACCTAGGTAGTGTTTGAATAGAAAATAGGATATCCCCTTTATTCCTAACCTAGGAATAAAGTTAACCAGAGGGATAAATGGTTATCCCCTCAATTTATTCCTTAGAAAATGCAGGAATAGCTGGTTATCCCTCCAAATAAGAGTAAAAAAAAAGGTTATCCTATGGATTTACCTTTTTGCATTTGATATGATCAATGGGATAGCCAAGGGATATCCCTAGAGATAGCCAGGGGACAAACTTTATCCCGTACACTTATCCATGAATAATATTTTTTCTATTAAACACCTTTTTGCATTTGATATGATCAATGGGATAGCCAAGGGATATCCCTAGGGATAGCCAGGGGACAAACTCTCACATACACTTATCCATGGATAATATTTTTTCTATCAAACACTACCTAGTGTTTGATAGAAAAATATTATCCATGGATAAGTGTATGGGATAGAGTTTGTCCCTGGCTATCCCTAGGGATATACCTTGGATGTCCCATTTATCATATCAAATGCAAAAAGGTAAATCTATAGGATAACCTTTTTTTACTCTTATTTGGAGGGATAAACAGCTATTCCTGCATTTTTTAGGGAATAAATTGAGGGGATATCCCATGGTTAACCATGAATTATCCCTTTGGTTAACTTTATTCCCAGCTATCCCTTAGGTAGTGTTTGAAATAGGGGATAAGAGGGGATATCCAGGGGATATTCCCTCTTATTCCCAAAAGCCATAACTATAAGGGATTGTAGAGAATAAAGTTAACCAAAGGGATAATCCATGGTTAACCATGGGATATCCCCTCAATTTATTCCCTAGAAAATGCAGGAATATCTAGTTATCCCTTCAAATAAGAGTAAAAAAAGGTTATCCTTGGATTACCTTTTTGCATTTGATATGATCAATGGGATAGCCAAGGAATATCCTTAGGGATAGCCAGGGGACAAACTCTATCCCGTACACTTATCCATGGATAATATTTTCCTATCAAACACTACCTTATAGTTATAGCTTTTGAGAATAAGAGGGGATATCGATATCCCCTTATCCCCTATTTCAAATACTACCTAAGGTTGCGTCACAAGAGGATAAACTATAAACAATGACAAATGTACTCGTGTCTTGTCAAAGGTGGTTGGAGGATATCCTGATGAGGTGAGGGTCTACTACCTAAGGTAGTGTTTGAAATAGAATAAGAGGGGATATCCCTGGATATTCCCTCTTATTCCCAAAAGCTATAACTATAAGGGATAGCTGGGAATAAAGTTAACCAAAGAGATAATCTATGGTTAACCATGGTTAACCATGGGATATCCCCTCAATTTATTCCCTAGAAATACAGGAATAGCTGGTTATCCCTTCAAATAAGAGTAAAAAAGAGTTATCCTATGGATTTACCTTTTTGTATTTGATATGATCAATGGGATATAGCCAAGGGATATCCCTAGGGATAGCCAAGGGATAAACTCTATCCCGTACACTTAGGTAGTGTTTGATAGAAAAAATATTATCCATGGATAAGTATACGGGATAGAGTTTATCCCTTGGCTATCCCTAGGGATATCCCTTGGTTATCCTATTGATCATATCAAATGCAAAAAGGTAAATCCATAGGATAACCTTTTTTTACTCTTATTTGGAGAGATAACTAGCTATTCCTGCATTTTCTAGGGAATAAATTGAGGGGATAACCCATGGTTAACCATGGATTATCCCTTTGGTTAACTTTATTCCTAGCTATCCCTTAGGTAGTGTTTGATAGAAAAAATATTATCCATGGATAAGTGTACGGGATAGAGTTTGTCCCCTGGCTATCCCTAGGGATATCCCTTGGCTATCCATTGATCATATCAAATGCAAAAAGGTAAATCCATAGGATAACTTTTTTTTACTCTTATTTGGAGGATAACCAGCTATTCCTGCATTTTCTAGGGAATAAATTGAGGGGATATCCCATGATTAACCATGGATTATCCTTTGGTTAACTTTCCCAGGTTAATTTTATTTCCAGCTATCCCTTATAGTTATGGCTTTTGAAAATAAGAAGGAATATCTAGAGGATATCCCCTTTTATTCCTTATTTCAAACACTACCTTAATGCTTCCTTCAAATCAAGGTCAGCGATTCTTATCGCATCACTCATCCACTTCAGCATTTTAAATCCATTGTGCCTTCTAGCAGCCATCTGCACCCTGCTTATTGCCTGGCCTTCTAGCACTGCTGAACTTCACTGGCTTGCAAGTTTTTTCCTCGAGTCTTAATTACCACCTGACAGTGACCACTCAGCACTCACCCCTCTAACTTTACCAAACGCATCACAATGCATCCGGGATAATCAATTGATTCCTAATTCTAATGATACAATCCTTAACTGGAATTAAAACATATCATGAGTCATAGTGCTAACACTCGAAAGTGTGGGCATTAATTACGTTATAACAAGCATTTTAAGTTATCCATTTGAGGTGGTACTCCTTTGTGGTCCCGGCTATAGGATCTGAAATATAGTTGCACTATGATCTTCTTTTATGAATCAGAATACGTAGCAGACTCTTTGTCCATAGAAATGACACGTAAAATTTTGGTATCAGCACGATTATTTTCTTGAAATTTTGGACTCCGTTGATATCCATCCCCTCAATAGAGAGGCCCTCAACTCCGTCCTCCCATCATCACCTTGCAGACCTCTCCACTTCCTTCGAATCCGCCGGCTTCAAAGCTTCCTTGACGGACGGAATACAAACCAGAAGACCCGGGTCATCCTCGCCGGAATACGCCCCAGATTCAGTGGAAACGGCCGAGGTGGAGTAAGAAGCTAGGTTTTAGGAGCCACACTTTTCTTTGTAGAAGAGGTGTCGAGGCAAGCATGGAACGGGCCGTGGCAGAAGAGGCGGAACCGACGATGAGGAGGTCAAGGCATGGTGTTATGCCTCTATCGGATAATAGGGAGTTGATTGTATGGTTTATAACTAGTTAAGAAAAATATACAAGAACCAATTGGATTTCTTTTTGGGCTGTGATGGCCAAGTTGATGTGGATCTTATCCGTCTTGCTTTCTTATAACGAAACGAGTTCATGGGTACTGCAGGCCCGGGGTCCGGATCGTTACAATATGGTATCAAAGCCATGCACCAGCCGAAAATGCAGGAGCTAAGTGCCATACAGGGCAAAGTGCTGCATCCATGAGGGATGGGAGCCATCTCTTGAACTTATGAGAGCCATCTCCAGAATCCTGCCTGATGGATGGTTCTAGGGGATAGATTATGATGCCCCTCCTAATAGTCTCATATGGAGAAATTAAGATTTGTTATATGGTTTATAACCGGTTAAGGAAGATGGACAAGTACTAATTGGATTCTTTTTCAGCTGTGGTGGCCCAAGTTAGTGTGGACCTTATCTATCTTACTTTCTTGTAACAGATTCATGGGTGCTGCAAACTCAGGGCTGGATTATTACACAGGGGCAGGGCGAGGACCACGAGTGAGATGCACCGACTCTTCGCCTTCTCTTTCCCATCCAGCTTCTCACAATACTAGACCGGTGCTGGACGGCTTGAATCGATAGCTCGCGAGTAGCTCAAAATTGATTCAAAAAATATTTAAAATCGACTCGCTGCTTATCGAATCAAGTCGAGCTCGAGCTTGAACTACTTGAATATTTTATCGAATCGAGTTTGAGTATTAAAATATTCAACTCGAAAAACTTGTAAACTTAATCGAGCTTACATAATTTTACTGTTTTATTTTTTTAATTATATATATTTATAATATTATTTAACTATAAATTTTTATAAATTTTTAATTAAAAATATAATTTATTTTTATTTAAAAATTATTTTTTATATTTTTATGAAAAAATTCGAGCCAAATCAAATTGATTTTGAATATATCAAGTATTTGATAGAGATCGAGTCAAGAGCTTCAAATTTTAGAATAAAATTAAGCTTGACATTGTGCTGATTCGGCTTGATTACAGTAATGGAGCGGATTGAACGGTGGTGTTAGAGTTTTTTTTTAATTAGGGGATGAAGGGTAATTCCAAAAGATATCTAAGCTCTAGGTGCAGTACGCTAGCTGTCTGCCATCTCTCTGGCCTAGTAATTAACACGTCTATAATTATATGGCAGCATGTATTGAAATAGTTGTTTACTTGCACGTGAGCCATTAAAAAGGGAATCAAATTATGGACGCTGTACCTAAATTTTATTCTTCAAATTAAATTATTTCTTTATTTAAACGGAGAAGTGAAACGAACCTCGTCAGGCCGCTTGACAGGACTAAATTAATAGAAGGAACCTGGTCGTACTAAAAAGTAAAAATTATGTTCCAAGTTTGATCTCGGACCAGATGAAATAAAAATGAACGAGTCCCGGCACCTCGCCTAATAATGGGGGACCTGCCCGACCGTTTCGTTTTCTCATAGCCATACGCCTCTGAGGGCTGTTAAACTGAGCATGGCACATGGATGCATGTGGCTTGATAAACGTAGACAATAAATGCGGCGAGAAATGCCGACAGCCATCGATCAGCAAGAGAGTTCACGCTTGGAAAAGGATTCCTTCGAACCGGATCAAATCAGACCGATTAAACCAATTAAATCAAAACCTAAAGGCCAAATCGATTCGATTCTAACATAAAACCTGATATGACTGATCCCGCGTTGTCAGAATAAAAGGTAACAGTAGCTAACGGAGATCATCATCTCTCGATCTCGAGATCCTCTTCGGTCTCGAGGTACATCAGCATCATCCCACCTCCGGGACCCTTACGGTCTCGGGATGGGATCGTCATCTCTCGACCCCAAGACCCCCTTCGGTCTCGGAGTGCACCGGCATCATCCCACCCCCAAGACCCCTTCCGATCTCAGGGTGGGATCATCATCTCTCAACCCCGAGACCCCCTCCGGTCTCGGAGTGCACCAGCATCATTCCACCCTCGGACCCTTTCCGGTCTCGGGATGGGATCATCATCATCTCGATCCCGAGATCCCCTCCGGTCTCGAAATGCACCGGTATCATCCCACCCCCGGGACCCTTTCCGATCTCGGGGTGGAATCATCATCATCTCGACGATCGATTGAACCAATTAAATCGAAACCTAAAAGCTAAATCGGTTCGATTCTAACATAAAACCAAATGTATAAGCGACTCAAAATAATTCAATCAATCCATCTGGTTCATCCTTAAACCGGTCAATCCAATCCAAACCGAATGGAATCACGAGTTTTATTATTATGTAACCTTAATTTTTTATTAAAAATTAATTTTTATTATATAAATATTTTTATATTAAAATAATTAATTGATGATTCAACCAATGATTCGATGGTTGAACCAGTAACCCATGATCCGAGTCCTTGACCGGATCGATGTCCAGACCGAGTCTGACAATTATGCTTTGGAGAAGGGAGAACACCTGTGTGATGGATAGCGTGGTTAACATTACATGGTCCAACGAATTAAGATGAAATTTTGCAACAAGCTATGAACCAATTCTAGCACCCTGCATTCCATTATACAATACATAAACTTTTCCAACAAACTAATAAATCATGTCCGACTCATGACCGTTAATTTACACCATCCATTGGCAAAAATCAACATTAATACACAAATAATCAGTGGAAATTCTACGTATGTCTATGTCTATATTTCACTTCATGCACTGCATTATGCAACAAAATCATCTAAAATAGTCAAAGGTAACACTGTAAATATTAATAATTTTAACTACTGAAATACTAGTTTCCTCATTAAATGATTGTTTCATATTCCAAATCGAATAGATTAAGTATAACTTGAACTGGATTATTTTATCATGGTAGGATTTGGAGCTAACTTGAATTTAACCTATTTCACCCTTATTTTGGTTGTCGCTTTTAGCATGTCTATATATCAGCAGCAAGGCTTGATGCTTATATTTAGAGTGGATCCAAAGATTTTAGGTACTTAATTATAACAAGCATAGTTTGGTCATACGGTGATAGCTATCATCGCTACAACAAGTACACACAAATAAAGTTGATCAAAGAGCCAAACAAGCTTGAGTCAAACTGTACATTGGTAGCTAAATGCCCAGACTTAATGCCTTTATGCAGACTCAAGCAGCCCATCCATTCAAACTTGCCTACTAAGCTCGGATTCACTTTTTCATCACATTTATGCTCAGATTTGGTCACATTTATGTTGTGATTTAGATTGCTATAATATAAATTACGTTTAACATCAATTCAAACTATTAAATCATGGCATATAGCCACGCTAAGTCTTCTTGTTTTTCAATTTTCTGCCCAATCCTAATGGCCTATTTTAATGTAAACTTGTAAAATTTCAGCTAGGCTTGACGAGTTGGACGAGACATACGTAAAGTTAATATTTTATAAATAATATTTTAGAAAAGAGTTTTACTACTGTGCTTCTTTGATTTTTAAATTTTAAAAATATCAAAACCCTTTAAAAAAAAATGACTCCATGTATTCAAAATTTTGAATCTCGGTACCTCTACGTCTAACCATAGTTATCAGATCCGGTCCGGACATCGACCCGGCCAAGGGCTCGGGTCACCGGGTCACTGATTCAACGTCGAATCACTGATTGAACCATCGATCAATTTTTTAATATAAAAATATATTTATATTAAAAAAATTAATTTTTAATAAAAAAATTCATGATCTCATCCAGTTTGAGCTAGGTTGACTGGTTCACGAGTGAATCAGATGGATTAATTGAATTATTCTGGATCATTCATACATCCAATTTTATGTTAGAACTAAACTGATTTAGCCTCTGGTCCGATTTAACCGATTCAATCCGGTTCTTATAAGTATGCGTGGAGCTGGAACCTTTCGCATTCTAGTCAGACGACGGAGGACCAGCAGGGTTCTCTCGTTCTCTAATACACTGCAAACCCCACCCAGCAATGGGCCAAGCAATGATTTAGAATTAGTTCTCTCTATTTCAATCCCGAACGATGGAAGACTCTGTATAAAATGGATACTTTGTAGTTCTCACTGATAAATCTATATTTTATTTTTAAATGGAAAAAAATGAATTGCAAATATTATATTTATTGGAATAGTCATTGTGTAACTTATTTCTATTTTGTTTAGCTATAATTTTTCAAAATAATGCTAGGCTGATTATGGTTTCTTGCCCCAAAAAGGAGGAAACATGTAATAAATAAACCTTAAAAACAATTTATAACAATTCTTTTATACAATAATGGATAATATAAGATGTTTTAATAGATTTTTTTCATTTTTAACTTCTATTTCTAAAATTGTTTGATAGACGCCATGCATAATTTTAAACCAAAAGTTGTCTCAAACTTGATCTTTTATTATCTAACCCAAACAAGCATTCTTAATATCTCTATCTCTACTATGTCAATGAATCCAAACTCTTTTTATTTAGCCAAAATCTAATTATGGTCAAACTTTGCATTTTAATGTTAAATTTTTTTGAAAACCGCAGCCTCCTATGTATATTTTATTTTTACCATTCTTTTAATCATGCTATGCGAAGCATAGTTCTACAAACAATGATAGCAAGCATAGATTTTTTTCCCAAGTTTTTTCTCAAATATAATAAAAATTTTATTAATTTATTAATTTTTAGAATAATAAAAGTTATTCAACCAATCTTCCTATCTTACTTGGTTATGGTCTTGAAAATGCTTCATCTGATGTTCATTCCTATCCAATCCCATTTATTACAACCGAATGTATTTCATAGTGTTTGATATAATTGTAGGGATGAAATTGAATTGAAACAATTAAAAAAATAAAAATTAAATTCAAATAACGTGAGCTTTATCATTTAAAACCCATCCTTTTTATTATCTTCTTAATGATATAAAATTAGTTTAGTAATCTTATACTGTTTCAATCCCACACAATGAGCTAAACATGCCTAACTTTTTTTTTTTTTGTCACCTTTGGGTATTCCTTCTTTACTTGCTGTTGTTAATGATTCCAAGTAAAATTTACCAATTACTTAAATGTGTTTCAACAAGAGAAGACGAAACGATTCTTTTCTATTCGGCTTAGCTGCTAATTAGTTTAACAAAGAAGTTTGTTCCTAAACTTTTCATTTAGAAATTTTAACCATAGTTGTTAAAACTGGATCGGATTGGTGGGTTAAACCGGGACCTGAAGCCCAAACCTATCCGATTCTAACATAAAATCAGATATGTAAGATACCCGAAATAATCCGATCAACCCATCCGATTCATCCGTGAACTGATCAATCTGGCCTGAACCGGGTCATGGGTTATCAATGTCATTTCAAATTTTCTAACTTTTGCCATTTCAAATTCTTAAGAGTTTATCGCAATCTTTTCTTCATTGGGATGCTCGCCAGTTTTATGGAGAAAGAAAAAAAATCATGCAAAGAAGAGCATTGATGAGAGAAGAATTAAAAAAGAAAAAAAATATAATTATAGAAGTTTTATGAAAAGCAAGACAGGAAAGTAGGGAAAATGGTGAAAAAAAAAAGACTCGGATGGAAGTTTTCTTTAATTTTCTTTTTTTAAGAAAAAGTTAAATCAGACTAAATGGGTACGCAGAGTGAAAGTAAGCAAAATTTAGAGATTAAATAAGATACCAAAAAAGATTTTTTAAAAAAATTTATAAAAATTAGTATTCATATGTTATTTTATTAAAAATTAATTTTTATTAATATAAATATATTTTTATATTAAAATAATTGAATCGATGATTCAACTGGTGAGCCGAGCCCTTGGCCGAGTCAATATTCAGGCCGGGTCAATGTTCAAGCCGGTCTTATGTTCAGACTGAGTCAATGTTCAAGCCGGATCTGACAACTATGATTTTAACATACTAATTCCTTCTACAAACCAAATCGTTCAAGGGTTCCCATTTCTTCTGCAAATAAATACATGTAACCCCTAATTTTGGCAAATGTGACAAAATAATTTCTACCACCCAATTAATTGTCCAACCTATCTTAGATGTTCTTTTAGCAAGCAAAAGGGAATAAACAGGTCAGAATGTCTCTCTTTTGTTACCGGATTATTTTTCCATAGTCAAGACTCCAACATGGTGATAGGTTTAATGGTGCCTTTAATAGAATTCAGGCAAAATTGAAAAAGAGGACAAAAAAAAAAAAAAAAGCTCCATTGAGTTTGACTTCTATAAAAATCACAGCCATCTTTTTTTTTTTTTTTTTGTTTCTTTAGAAAAACAACCGTCCAATTTCCCTGAATATTTCTCCAAGTAAAAAAAAAAAAAAAAAAAGATGACATCATTCATACGTGCAACGCTAGTTTCCTGCTGCACAAAACCCTGCCTCCCACCGCTCGAAACCGGCGGTCCCGCGACCCTCCGTCCTGCTCCTCCCGTCTCCTCGGTCCTCGCCGACGCCTGTCATGAAATCCCTCTTCCACCCCCACCGTTCCATCCCCAACCAACCCTCGCGCCGCCTCCTCCCCTCTAGCGCCCCTCGCCGCCTCCTCCCTGGCCGGGGGTGGCGGCTCTTGGCCGCGTCCGAGGCCATGACCTCCGCGAATCTGGACAAGGAACAGAAGCCCAAGAACCCGAAGGAGAGCAAGCTCTGGGGCGGGCGCTTCGAGGACAGCGTCACCGACGCCGTCGAGCGGTTCAGCGAGTCGGTCTCCTTCGACAAGGAGCTTTACAAGCACGACATCATGGGCAGCCGGGCCCACGCCACCATGCTCGCCAGCCAGGTGTTTCCCTCGTCCCCCCCCCGGGCCCGTCGTTTGGATTCTTCCCTCTTATTCCTTCTTTTCGGGCTTTCTATCCAAATACTCCATGATAGATTCCTGTTCGACGATATGTCTCAGAAATTCTACACTCCAAATTTAGTTTCTTTACATTTTCCGGATGCTGTTTTTGTGAAAAATGATGACATGTCTTGCATTTATGGTTTTATTGAGGCTGAGGTAGAGCTAGTGAGGGGTTTGGAACTGTGTTTGGGTTTGATTTGCAAAAGAGTTATGACTGGAACTAATCTGGTCAGGACAATCTTGTTTTGGTGGAGATTTTGGCGGTCTTTGAACTAGAGCTGTGGGAAGGATGTTGATGCGGACAAATCACGGTGATGAGCGCCGGTCAGTGGAGAGGTTGTCTTTCTTCTTCGGAAACCTGTAAGAAGTCTTCGGCTGGTGTTCTCGACGAGGATCCTCCGACGCTCAAGTTAGTAAACTTATCGCTCAGTTGTGTAGCAGAGAGAGAGATCGAGATCCCCTTTTGTTGAGTTCGGGGACCTTTTATATCTGTCTGGGAGGTTCCTTTCTTTTCGTCCTCTTTCGAACCATCGAATCTTCCTCGTTGGGATAACCTCTTTCGAACGACAAGTGGTTAAGCCGTTGCTGGATGGAGGTCGCTTATAGTGGTAACTGTCGGGCGTGCTAGCACTTGCCCATAATTTCGATGAGCGAGGTATACGGTAACAGATCTCGAATCTCGAGATCTGTTACCTGAGGCGGATCATTGTGTATGTAGGAAAGGCACCAAGTTAGGACCGGAGCCAAAGGCCGGAGCTGGAGGTCGGAGCCAAAGGTCGGAGCCAAAGGTTGGAGCCGTCGCTGGAGGCCGGAGCCAAAGGCCAGAGCTGGAGCCGGAGCCAAAGGCCGGAGCCAAGATTCTATCTCTGGGATTAGCTGTCACATCATTATTTTCGGAAATCGCACAAAAGGTTATAACACCACCCAGAGAAGATGGTCAGCCGTATCAGATGCCCTCCGCCCCTGAGATGAGTGAGCGCACAATCACCAGCGAAAGGGGTGTTAATATCCACTGGGCGGCTGACTTTCGTGCCATCATTTTGTTCGTTCGGACTGTTGGGATTGGAGAAGATTTTTCTCGAGTAATGAGTCGTAAAAAGGCGAGCGTCATCATTGCGGTAAGGCCACCGCCATCTTTCTATTGGTGGAGCTTTTCGTATTTTTTGTGCCGGTAAGTCGCCGAAGCGGCTTCCATTTGAAGGTAGACACATGGCCAGATCGAACGGCCACAGGATGATTTGAAATGGGGCTATAAAAAGAAAAAAAATCGTCCTTATCTTCCCATTTCCCCTTCTCTTACGTTACAGCTTCCTCCCCTGAGTCTGCAAGCGTCCGTCCGCCTCCCGTGTCTGTTCTCTTCTCGTGCTCCTTCGATCTTAGCTCAAGTTTTCTAGGTTAGTCTCTATGGCTTTCTCGCCCTCTTGTTCTATTTCTGATTCCGGGAGTCATTCCCCCACTCCTTCTCAACCTTCTGCTTCCTTACCAAGCCAATGGTCTACCTCATCCTTCGACCACTCCTTGCCGGAGCGGTGGCCGGTCAGACGCCCTGTAGCCGGGAGTCATCTGACCGTCGGACGAGAACCTTCGCCCGGAGCCGTTCGACAGCTGCTGGTCCTTCCAGCGCTGTCAAAGAGTCCCCCGAGGGGACTGCTTCCACTATGTCTGCTCAAGACATAGTAAATCTAAGAGCCAAGTATAGTTTTTCGCCAAACCTACGTCTGTCCTACCTCGCTCCTGATGACAGGGTAACCTCTTCCCGTCCTGGAAGAGTTGCCTTGTATGGAGCCTTCTTTAAGGCAGGACTTCGATTATCTATCCACCCTTTCATCCTTAATCTTCTGGACCGATATTCTTTAACACCTTCCCAGCTAGTCCCTAACTCGATCCGAACCATCGTTGGCTTTCTGGTTCTCTGTCACCTGCAAGGCATAGAGGCCAGCATCTCCTTATTCCGCAGTTTTTATACCCTTCGCAAGCAGTCAGGTTGGTGGTCCTTTACTCCTAGACCCACTAGGATCCTTAAGTTGTACCTTCCCACCTCCGTTAAAGGATGAAAGGATAAATTCTTTTTTACTGATATCGAAGGGGTGAGTGGAAGCTGGGGGACACCCAACATCGACGCCAATAGGGATTCCTCTATCCTCCCAAGGGATTGAATGACATTCGGGCAGCTTCTGACTGCCGATATCCCTCGATGCAATAAGCTTCTGGTCGATGAAAACCTTCGTCTCGTCGGCCTAATCCCTTCTGGTGGTGAGCACTTGATTACTCACCTTTTTCCTTCTTTCTTCCCCTCTTTCTTTTTTTTTCTTTTTTTTTTACTCATCTCCTGTTTTTATAGGGATGACGCCATCGCTTCGCGAGCTCAAGCAGGTGGTTACTAAGAAGAGGAAGGCAACGGGGAATGAGCCCCTCGCTGAAAGGAGGGCCGTCGCCAAAATTCTAAGAAGGGCCGATACGGGGAGTGCCGACGCTGGAGGGGCCAGAGTTGTGAAGCCCCTGCGCGCTAAGGTTTTGAAGAAGGCCGATACTGGAAGGGCCGACGCTGGGGGGCCGATGCTAGAAAGGCCAAAGTTGTGGATCCCCCACGTGTGTGTGAGGCAGCAAGAGCCCAAGCCGACGAGCCCGCCAGGAAAGACACGGTAAGGGCCGAGGCCAGCGAGAAAGTCGGGCGGAGCCAAGCGGAAGGAAGAGGATCACCTTCAGTTCTGGCTTCCCCTCCTGTCATTCTGCTCGATCCTTCTCCAGAGCAAGTCGCAAAAGCACCGTCCCCCGTCCGAAGCCGTGGAGACAGAGCCGGTCCTTGCAACAATAAGGTCGACTCCAGCAGTTACCATGCCCCCCAAAGGGGCAACAACCGAAGCGCCTCTACAAGCCAAGGGGCCGGAGGCAGCAGAGTCGGAGGCGGAATCCTTCCCCGCGGCCCCCGTGTCAGTGGAAAGGAGGGGCGTCAACCCTTCCTTCCAATCACTTTAGGCGAACCACAGCCACTGGGCCGAGCGGGCATTGGACGAAGCATCTGTGGTAGAGGTGCAGGAGTTTCTTCGGCATCAGGGGAGGGCCACCTTCTTCCGCGAGGCGTCCATGGCACATCTTTGGGTGAGCTTTGCCCTATTATCCTTTTCGCCTTTGTTTTGTTTGTTTGTTTTTTTTTTAACATTGACATTCCGTCCATGCACTGAACTCTCTGATCGCCATGAGGGACCTTTGGACCCTGAGTGATGCTGCCCTTGACCAGTCGCGGGAGGAGATGCTATCACTCCAGGCTAGGGCAGAAAAGGCAGAGATGGCCTTGGAGGATACCTGGGCCACCTTAAAGGGCGAAGTCGAAGCCATCCGGCTGAGAGCTGAGAAGGCAGAGTACGCACTGGAAGTTGTCCAGCGTTGGGCGGCCAACGAGCTGGATAACGCCCAGGCGGCCGAAGAGAAGCAAAGAATGGCCGAGGAGAGACTGGAGGCAGCGGTATCAGAAATATGCATTTTGAAAAACCGATTGGATTCCGCCTCCATTGAAATAGATGCAGCCAAAGAGGTCGCTCGCCAGTCCGACGCCAAGATTGCCGACTTGGAGGCGGCGGTGACTGAAGCCAAGAGGGAGGCCGTCGAGGCCGATAAAAAGGTCACGGAGGCCGAGCGGAAAACCCTCAAGGTGGAGAAAAGAGCTGCAGAGGCCGTAGAGGATTTTAGGAAGTCTAAAGCCTTTAGTAAGGAACTAGCCGAATCGACGGCATTCGCTTACGAGGCTGGCTTCCAAGACTGCAAGGAAAAAATCCAAGAACTCTACGACCTCGAGGGATTGAAGGGTTGGAGCCAGATGAAGTCCCTGAAGATGACGATCCGGCCCCAAATGACCCTTAGTTTTTTTTTTGTATTGCTCTAAGCCCGACTCAGATCGGCAATTTTATAAACTTTTAGCCATCAATGAATATTTTAATTCTCAACACTTGTCTTTGGTCATAATTAGCTTTGCCTGTGTGAGTTGTCGCGAATCAACAACCAATGGCTGAAGAGTACGATTCCTATTTGTTAGGAAACTGATGCGGGATCAATTTCGGTTGTAGAGACGAAAGTTGAGAACTGTAGGTAGTATAAGACCCTGCTCGTGCAGGTGAAGCCGTGGAATGCCTACTGCCTTGTTAGATATGTCGCACAGAATGGGACTGTGTGCGCCGACACGTCCCTAAGTGCCGATGCGGGGCCAAGCCTAATTGCCGATGCGGAGCCGGTCTTAATTGCCGATGCAGAGCCGGTCTTTGGTGTCGATGCGGGGAGCTGGTCTTAATTGCCGATGCGGAGCCGGTCTTTGGTGCCGACGCGGAACCGGTCTTAATTGCCGACGCAGAGCCGGTCTTTATTGTCGACGTGAAGCCGATCTTAATTGCTGACGCGGAGCCGATCTTTGGTATCGACGCGGAGCCGGTCTTAATTGCCGACGCGAAGCCGGTCTTTGGTGCCGACGCGGAGCCAGTCTTAATTGCCAACGCGAAGCCGGTCTTAATTGCCGACGCGGAGCCGATCTTTGGTGCTGACGTGGAGCCGGTCTTTGGTGCCGACGCGGAGCCGGTCTTAATTGCCGACGCGGAGCCGGTCTTTGGTGCCGATGCGGAGCCAGTCTTAATTGCCGATGCGGAGCCAGTCTTAATTGCCGACGCGAAGCCGATCTTAATTGCCGATGCGAAGCCGGTCTTTGGTGCCAACGCGAAGCCGGTCTTAATTGCTGATGCGAAGCCGGTCTTTGGTGCAAAGCGTGATCACTCAAAAAATAATGCAAACATTTTGAACAACAATCTATCAAGTAGATTCAAATTAATGAAGTTGGCACATTACTGATAATACCGGCGTAATTTGTCGGCGTTTCAAGTGCGAGGAAGCGGTTTCCCGTCTAGCTCTTCAACTTTGTATGCCCTGTGATGAAGTACCTCCTTGACACGGTATGTCCTTTCCATTTCGGTGCAGCTTGCCCCCCTCCGTTGGCTTTGATACTCAGCTCATCGCAGAAAGGTCTCCAGAGCGGAATGTCTTGGACCGTACTCGAGCATTATAGTATTTGGCCGCTCGCTGACGGAAAGCCGCCATGCGAAGTTGCGCCTGGTCTCACAATTCTTCTACTAAATCTAGATCGGTCCGCAGCTGGTTTGGGTTGCTCTTTTCATGGTATAACTCTGTCCGGGGACTGGGACTCCTATCTCCACTGGAATGACTGCCTCGGTCCCAAAGACCAGGCTGAAAGGAGTTTTCCGGTGGGGGCTCGTGGCGTCGTGTGGTATGCCCACAATACACTGGGGAGTTCCTCCACCCAGCGTCCTTTGCAGCCATCTAGCCGGGCCCTGAGCCCTTGGAGGATGATGCGGTTTGGTCACCTCGGCTGCGCCGTTGGTCTGGGGGTGCCCCACAGAGGTGAATCGTTGATGGATGCCCAGGCTGATGCAGAATTCTCGGAAGGCCGTGTTGTCAAACTGTCGGCCGTTATCAGTAACGAGGGTGTGCGGCAGCCCGAACCGGCACACGACAGACTTCCAGAAGAAAGACCTTACTTTGCCCTCGGTGATCTTAGCGAGAGCCTCCGCCTCGATCCACTTGGTGAAATGGTCAACTGCTACCACTAAGAACTTGCGTTGTTCGGAGGCTGGAGGGAATGGTCTCAGGATGTCCATGCCCACTGGGCGAAGGGCCAGGGTGCGGCCAGGGGGTCAGCTGGGACGCCGGTTGATGTTGAATGTTAGCATGGCGCTGGCAGCTGTCACACCTCTTAACAAGTTCGGACGCATCCTCCTTCATTGTCAGCCAGTAATATCCCTGCCGTAGGGCTTTGTATGCGAGAGCTCTGCCCCCAGATGGCTTCCACATATACCTTCATGTATCTCTCGCAGGATATAATCTGCTTCTGTGGGGCCAACACATCTGAGAACTGGGTATGAGAACGACTTCGATAGAGTTTTCCCTCCATTATGAAAAACTTCGGGGCCGTCCTTTGAGTTTCTTGGCCTCGGCAGGGTCTTCTGGGAGGGTACCATCGGTAAAGTACCGGACATAAGCGTCCATCCAGGAAGGCTCCTGCTCAACTGGTAGAGTTTCTCTTGTTATGTCAATACTCGGGGCTTCCAAGTGCTCTACATAAGCTCTTCCCAGCATCCCATCAGTTGAGGTGGCAAGATGGGATAAAGCGTCGGCTCTAGCATTCTCCCGTCGAGGGATGTAGCTAACGTTAAAGTAAGCTAAGAGAGAAACTTAGCGACTGCACCATACTTAAATAGCGGACATGATGGGATCCCTTGCTTCATATTCCCTGCGATTTGGCCAGCGACCAGTTGGGAGTCAGTGAACGCCCAAAGGCTGGAGCCAAGATTCCATCTCTGGGATTAGCTGTCACATCATTATTTCCAAAAATCATGCAAAAGGTTAAACCACCCAGAGGAGATGGTCAGCCGTATCAGATGTGATTATGGTGATGGACTTTATAAGGAGAGAGAAGTGAATTTTGGGGGGGGGGGGGGATTCTTCTTCTTCTTTTTCTTTTAAGTGATTGTGGCCGGGAAAATGGAAGATTCTATGAGAATGATAGCTTAGTTGATTCGTTCTGGTTCCGACACGGATGTGGTTATCTAACAATAATATGGAGGAAAAGAGAATGTGATGGATTGTAAATGAGGGAAACTAGAGGATGCATTCCTGCTTTCTTGGTGAACTGAGGATGGTGGAATTAGAATTAGTTCCTGCTATTTTTTGGTCCACGGATTTTGTAAAATAGATAGCATGGAGGAAACCAAATAGTTTTTCCTAGAAATTACCAAGAAAGAGGCCAAGCCAAGTCAGTTATATGTTTCAGTTTGTAGCAATATTATTCAAATCCTAAAGAACCACCATCTACAAGAAAAATTAAGACTTCTTGAAACAACATTAGAATTTATACTTTTTCTAAAAAGGTCCTTAATAAATTTGGGCAGAGGAAAAAAATGCTATCTTTAGCGAATAACCTTGAGTTGTCATCTGTTAAGATACCAAACAATGACTACTGGTTTGGTCATATACTTTATTTTGTAATTTTTTTCCATCATTTAATGGCTTTATAACTTTAAAACAAGCCCTTGGGAAAAAATCTGCTCTTGTGGATATGATATAATTGCAATTTAGCTCTTAGGGAATCTCAATTGACTCTCTCTCTCTCTCTCTCTCTCTTTGCTCGCATGCGGCGTGCGTGCTCATGCATGTGCATGTGTGTTAACAATTCCACAAAGTGCATTCTGCTTTCTGAATTGTTATAATGATGCAGGGTTTAATGACTGACAGTGATCGAGACAGTATATTGCATGGTCTTGATGAGATAGAGAGAAGAATAGAAGCAGGAGAATTTGTGTGGAGAACAGACAGGGAGGATGTCCACATGAATATAGAGGCAACACTCACAGACATGATTGGGGAACCTGCAAAAAAGCTCCACACGGCGAGGAGTCGAAATGATCAAGTTGTGACAGATCTCCGGTTGTGGTGTCGGGAAGCCATTGATAAAATTCTTGCATGCATTAAACAGCTTCAGGTTTCTTTTAAATTACTGCATTGTGCTCATACTTTGAAATTATTCATGTATATTCTAGTGTTATCCTCCTTCCCAGACCTCAGACACGATGACCACAACATATCTGTAGGTGGACAAGTCATCACTTCCCTTCTTTCTTACTTTCTTTTGTTTTTTTGGTTAATTTGTCAATGTGTTGTAATGAAATGATTTCAAGACGAATCGTCTGAGTTATACGATAATGCCAAGTTATGTTTGAAGCTTTTGGATTAGAAGATGTGCTCTAGAAAATATGGATTTGTTGTCTGTCAAAATGTATCATATGACAAATTAGAAATAGAGAACAAAGATAACCTCCATTGGATAGGGATGTCACATGACCAATTTAAATGGCTCACAATGCAGCAATCTAATTAGCTTCATTGAATTGGTTAGCGAGTCAGTATGGCTATTGTATATTGTAGATCATTACATTAGTTATGTTCTCTGTATTGTTCAAATTACAATGCTTATGCTGGTTGATAACTGGAAATCTCTAAACAAGGATTCAAAGATTGAGGTGGACTCATACTGTTCAACAAATTATGTGACACACTATGGTATGCTGTCAGCATTGGCTGTTGTGAGGCTGACACACACACACACATATCGTGTTATGGGGTTGGTACAGAGTCTCATGGCAAACTGTGGGTATATTGTACTAGTCCCTGGCCTGTACGGGTGGTACTGCAGTTCTTGCATCAAACCTCATTTGGGTGGTTCTTTACTGAGTATACCATCGACGATGACCGGATATGAATATCTTTGCTCACTATAGCAAGCATTGATCAAGTTTTCTAGTTTGTGGCCCTCCCCTATATTGTATTTCAAATATATTTCATTAAACCAGAAGGGACTAGCTGTAATTCAATGCGAAGGGATTGCACTATGTTTGACTTTCTTGAACCATGTTACAACATTGACCATTTTTTAAGAGACATGCTGCCATTAGCTGCACCTGGTGAATCTACCTGATAATAAAATGCAATGCTGTTGACTTTTTTTGGATGGTCTCAACCTTTTTCTGCTATGTTTATAATATTTTAGCGTAAATTGTGATTATTATACACATCAAGCTTGCTAATATTCTTTCATTTTCTGAACTTATTTCTGAATTCCAAGACCACCCAGACCATTATCTTTTTTTATGCTTAAATCGATTAAAGGATTTGCTATGTGAAAACATTCTGGTTTCTGTGTCCTATGATATTTCATGGTTTAGTTCCTGGATTGTATATTTTCATGTTGTCTATGATTTCTCTTCAACATGATCACGCCAAAAATGATATTTAATTAAGACTGAGCTGGTCCTTGTAATTTCAGGTGGCACTGGTTAGTTTAGCTTTACAAAATGAAGGATTGATAGTTCCTGGATACACTCATCTACAGAGGGCACAGCCTGTTTTACTGCAACATCTTCTGTTAGCATATGTGGAACAGGTAAAAGAATTGTTGTATTACACTCTTTTTTTCTGACTTTCAGAGTCTCTAAAGTTTAATGTATTATTGTTGCATTCCCTTTTTGCTTGGGCTAAGCTGTTTCATATTATAATTTTCTTATTCTGTTTTCTTTGATAGTGGCACAAGAAGTAAAATATTTAAAAGGAAGAAGATAAGATGTTTGCAACTGCTTAAACAATATTGTAAAAAAAAAAAAAAAATAGAATGAAGGTCATGTCCTTTACCTCAAAAAGAAAAATATGCTGGTGCCTTGGCTTTTACAGTCTTTTGGTCATGCCATCGTCTCCTAATTGCTGGGAAATGAGCCTGATCCTTGGAATTATGTGAAAGGTTGAGACAGATTACTTTATATTGGTGGAAGGTTCATGGGAGCTGAGCACAAGAGAGTTGCATAGTGAATATGAGCAGAAATTATCATGTAGTTCATTATAGCAAACCTGCTGCTCATAATAATCATTGATTACATAATGCACCTGAAGATTAAGTTAGTGGGAGGCTTCATTTATGTTCAACAAGTTTGTGGTTATGGACTTAGAGGTGGAGTTGCCTTTATATGAACATAATATTCAATTTAGTCTTAACATGTTGGAATGCGAAGAGATTTTTAACAAGATACATGAATAAAGGCAGGTTTGCATCAATAAAACTCACGTGCAATCACTTGCATAGGAATTTCTTTGCTCACACTTATATGGACTTGGAGGTAGATTAAGTTGATGGGAGGCTTTATGTTCAACAAGTTTGTCATTATGGACTTAGAGGTGTAGCTGCCTTTACATGAACCTAATATTCAAAATAGTCTTGAGATGTTGGAGTGCAAAGAGATTTTTAAAAAGATACATGAGTAAAGGTTGGTTTGCATCGGTAAAACTCACATGCAATCTTGCATAGGAATTTCTTTGCTGGCACTTAAATCTGTTATCCTTTCTTTTTTTTACCTGAAACAACCATTGCCTGACCACATATTGTACCCATGACCTCAACCTTTGTGCAGTCAAACTGGTGTGATGCAGGTCCATCTGGTTTTTTGAAAAGCATGGACTATGAGGACCAGCCCTTAAAATGAGTGTCTTCAGTTAGAGTCATGTGAAGCATGTTTAAGCTGTAGCTAGTGACAAGGTCTAAATCCTTGAAAGAACTAGTATCCCTCTAATCAAACATTTATGAACATGCTTTGATGTTTATTCTTTGTTTCTATAATTGATACTGCCTGCATTTCTGTTTCTTTATTTGTTAATTTCTTAAATAAACATAATTTTGCTATCTTATTTAGCCCATCTTCTTCCACCTTTAATTTGTCAAAATTGATGCATCAATTTTTTGCAGTAAGCTGCATATGTGGCATCTGTTTCTGTTTCTTCTGGATTAATGAGAACTAATAATATGAACATTTGGATTAGTTTTGATTGCATCAAAATGCATGCCAGTACATCCTAGAACTAACCTCTGGATAAATTTACATTGCCTGTGATGGTATCCTGCAGCTTGAACGTGATGCTGGTCGCCTGGTTGATTGCAAGGGTCGAATGAACTTCTGTCCCCTTGGTGCTTGTGCTTTGGCTGGTACTGGTCTTCCCATCAACAGGTTCATGACTTCAGATGCCTTGGGGTTTAGTGCTCCCATGCGGAACAGGTATATTTCCTTTATCTGAATTGCTACTTGATTTTTGTTTCCAAACTTCCAAACTGGTCATCTTTAGTGCACCTCGCAGCTCACCAGGCTTTACTGCCCAACATTTTCATACAGAATTTCGATGTGGATTTTTGTGGTTGTAAAGATCCATCTCTGTTAAATAATGCTTGCATGGTTTGCTCTATTGAGCTATGCACCTAGTACCTGGTTGAAGTCGGTGATTCATTGCTTGCACTTTTGGTGCTTCAAAATAAGTCTTAAAAAAAAAAAAACATTTCCGGGATTTGAATCTTGGACATCCTTCAAGGGCAAGCTCCTAATCATGAGGTGCCATCCAGGCTAATGGTTGTTGGCTTCAGATCCAAATAAATCAATGTTTGACCGCCATTCAACCCTGGTGTTCAACATTTACTCAATTGGCTTAATTTTGTGTTTATTCTTTTTTTATAATAAATATAGATCCTTAGCTAATATTTAAAAAATCTGGAAATCATTTTACTAAAATTTTGTTGATTTACTTGCAAGAAGATGTTCTGGGAAATAAAAGTGAGAACAAGGTGTCTCATTAAAAAAAGAAAGAAACTGACACTAAAGAAAGGAGGTTTCAAGGGGTAAAAATGAAAATGGGAGATGTTTAAATTGTTTTATGCTATTCCTTCTAGTTCTTTATGCAAGTGTGGCTATTCCTCTCTCTGAAATTGTTGTGTTACATAGCATTGATGCAGTGTCAGATCGTGATTTTGTCTTGGAGTTTTTGTCGACCAATTCCATTATTGCAATTCATCTTTCACGGCTTGGTGAAGAATGGGTTCTGTGGGCATCAGAGGAGTTTGGATTCTTGACGCCCAGTGACTCAGTATCCACTGGTAGCAGCATTATGCCACAGAAGAAAAATCCAGATCCAATGGAACTTGTTCGAGGAAAGTCTGCTAGAGTTGTAGGAAATCTTGTGACTCTTTTGGTCCTGTGCAAAGGGCTCCCACAAGCTTACAATCGGGATCTGCAAGTATGCTTTGCGATAGACGGTTTATTCTTGTACTTTTCCTGACATGATTGTTTGCTGTCTTAATTTGCTGCTCGTAATAGGTGATTAAAATTGTCTCTTGGAGCAGGAAGACAAGGAACCTTTATTTGACAGTGTTAGGACCATACTAGGAATGCTGGAAGTAACAACCGAATTTGCATGCAACATTACCTTCAACCATGCAAAAATTGAAAGAGCACTTCCAGCTGGGTATCTTGATGCCACTACCCTTGCAGATTACCTTGTGAAGAAGGTAAACCAATATTTGCCTTGTATTTCACACACTGACACAGCAGTCACTTTTAAACTTTCTTTAAATTTCACTGTAATAGTACTCTAAACTAAAGGGTCTAAACTCTAAACTAAATTAGAAGAAGGAATTATTGCAAGGTTTGCTTTTGAGTTCCTAAAAACTGCAATTTACTTCTTCAAGTTACTGAAATTAGTTTTTTTTTTTTTTTGATTTTGTAGGAGTTTTTTTATACATAGTCAGTCTCAAGTCCAAATAAAGGAGGAGGTATTCAAAATCATGGAAGAAGAGCATTATATTACTAATTTATAAAAATAAAAAAGATATTTAAAATTATTTAAATTTTGTGCTATCAAACTCATGAGTCATATTATGAAACTTTGAGAGAAAGTAATTAAATATAGGTTGAAATGTAGTACAAAAATATCAAAAAATTAATTTGGTTTTATGCCACGAAGGTCGATCATAGAAGCTATTTTTCTTCTTAAAAGGTTTATGAAGATGTATAAAGTAAAGAAACAAGATTTTTATTATTTTTATTGATTTAGAAAAATTATATGATAGATCCCTAGAAAAATCTTATGGTGGGTGTTAGAAAAGAAAGAAATACCTATTAGGTATATTAACATAATAAAAGATATGTATGATAGGGTAAGTACTAGTGAAAGAATAATACTATCGAATTTTTTTGTTACAGTAGATTTATATCAAGGATTTGTTCTCAGTATTTATCTTTTGCTTAATTATAGATGAGCTTGCTAGACATATTTAGGATGATATTTCATGATGCATGTTATTTACAGATGATGTAGTACTAATAAATGAAATTAAGGCTCGAGTTAATCATAAAATAGAACTATGGCGAAATGCATTAGAATTTAAAGTTTTAGGTTAAGTAGGATAAAAATAAAATACATGAAATACAATTTTAGTACAATTAAAAATGAAGAAGAATGTAGAGTACAAATTGGGGACCATGAAGTAACTAAAAATGATTATTTTCAGCATTTAAGATCAATTATTCATTAAAAAAAAGAGATTAAGGACATCATTGTCCATAGAATTAAAATAGGAAGAATAAAATAGAGAAATGCAATTGGAATATCTTGTGATCGTAGAGTATTTGAATATGGTGGAAAGGAAAATGCTTGTAATAATAGAAGAAAAGATAGAATAAGAAATGAAACAATTTATTAAAAGGTAGAGGTAGCTCCAAATAAAGATAAATTAAGAAAAAAAATGACTTAAATGGTTTAGACATGTGCAACGTAGATCTAGAGATGCACCTATATGGAAGAGTGACTTGATAAATATAGAGAGAAAAAGAGAAAGATGTAGAGGTAGACTGAAATTTTATAACATAGCTGAATGAAGAGAAAGGATTCTTGTAGCCAATCCCAACGAGTTTCGGATTAAGACTTTGTTATTGTTGTTGATACAAAGTAGGCAAAGCCATCTATTTTATTAAAAGAAAAGTTATAAAATAAATAGAAAAAAAAATTACAAACAAGAAGTTACAAAATACAAAATGATAGGTACCGACTACATATTGGATGAAACAGACAGCAGAGAGAAGCCATTTTCTGATTAATTAGTATTTGGCAATCTAAAATTAGAATGCTTTCCTTATATTAGTTTTAAATTCAAATTTTCATGCCACTAAAAGGCTGGATTTTAGAAGCATGTCTTACATTACCGTTTGCAAGCTCGGTGATAATCCATCCCTTATATTTTATTAGTTTATCAAAGAGCAACTGATGAACATGAACTCCTGTCTCTAGATTTCCCTCTTATTTTCTTTCTTTTTACTTTTTTCACCCTGCCAGTTTTCCATGCCTTTGACTTCTGTACTGCAGGGGATGCCGTTCAGGACTTCCCATGAAGTAGTGGGAAGGTCTGTTGCTCTTTGCGTTGCAAGAAACTGCCAGCTTTCAGAGCTTACTCTTGGTCAATTACTGAGCATAAATCCTATTTTCGAGGAGGATGTCTACGAATATCTTGGAGTGAAGAATTCAGTGAACAAGTTCTCCTCCTATGGGTCGACAGGTTCAAATTGTGTAGCTGAACAACTCAACTTCTGGGTTTCAAAGCTTCATATTATTCAAAACCAGGAGTAGATCAAACAATTTAGGATATTATTGAGTTGTGAAGGACTACTGGATTTAACTTATTCAGTGAATTAAAGCTTGTATTTCTATCAATTGCGTTTTGTGAATTATCATTGGACACCACTTTTTTGAGGAAAAGCTAGTAAGCCAAGTTGCTTTGCCTATTTGCGTTTATAAAGCTACAAGATTTCATTGGAGAGAGATCTATGTTCCCCTCTCCCCCAGTCATCGCCATACCACACATAAACTGCAGTAATCGAGTACTAAATTAGTTATGTTGTCAAATTTCATCTATAACTGGGGTTCTGGACATGTGACAATTAACTAGAACCGTTCAGTCCTTTTCTACTATTTGCAATTCAATCAAATATAATTGCGAAAACATCTGGACTGTGGTTTTAGTAGAGCCAATTCTTCACTGCAAATTCTTTATTATGAATTCGAATTGATCAGTTTGGAGTCGGCTACTTGCTCCAGTGGTTTCTTAGCACCTCAAACCGAGTAGAACCGAACAGCACTCTTTAAGAAGAGAGGAGTCAGCACTGATCAAGCTTTGCAAACTATGACAAAAAAAATTCTTGGAAGGGGTGTTGTCCTTTTAAGCTATCAATTAGCTAATTTAAAGATGCTGTCATCCATAAAGTTAAAAGAGATTAAAAACCATACTAGCTTTATAGGATCTGTTCATTCACTTCTAGCAAGCTGATGTTAGATAATGTTAAATGTATATGACCCTAGAGTAAGGTTAGCCATATAATAAGGCTCCCTGCGGTCTGCAAAAATAGGTGGTAGTCTGTAACCATTGGTATTGCGCTGAAATTTTAATGCCACCAACCATGACACCAACTGAAAGCAGCAAAAGTAGAATACATGGTATGAGGCTGATTTATTATTATCATTTCTCTAAAATGGTAGCCACGAGACAGGAGTTGACAATCCCAATTTTCAACACCTTAAGCAATTTGACAATAAATCAGTTGTGGTCATCTCCTTTAACAATTAATATCCGCAAGAGAGAAAAAATGCCAGAAATTTCAGCAGTCAACAGCACTCTTCATCTGTCTTTGTCTACAGTTCATCCTGAAATCATGAATAGTGAATAGATCAGTACAACCATAGCTTTGCATTCTTTTTTTTTTTAATCTTTTAGTGATGCTATAAAACATAACGCAGCTAAATCAATACATGGGGTTCCTCCTCGTCTTCATCTAGGCCTATATCAACATCATCATCTTCCTCTTCTCCATCTTCCTCATCCTAAAACAGAAAAATATGCCCAGAATGCAATTAAGCAAAACTGAATAATACTAGCAAACTTACAGAAAACACTTACAGAAAGCTCATCATCACACAGAAATTTACCTTTTCAATTGGATCATACTTAAGTTCCTGTTGTGAAAAACACACAAGTGGGATGGGGTTAATTAATATAGAGAAAAAGTAATTACCACCTTTCACTACAATGATGATGGTGTATCAAAATATATTTTAATCAAATCATCAAATTCATACATTAAACAAGCCAGAAAAGGTGACAAGTCTTTGCAAATGCTAATAACAAGTTTGCAGATGAAAATATCACATACTCAGGTATGTAGTATATTTATCTCTTGGTGCATCAACCGCCATGACTGAATTATACCATGCACATGCTGAGTTTTTAGATCATTATTCCAGTAGGGTTCCCTTCTTTTTCTTGAAAGAGAGCTTTAGGACATTATAGAATCTAAGATGTAAACTGAGAGGATCCTTTTTTCAGAGAACTTAAATTTACTTCTATTCTTAGTTCTCAAAAAGAAAAAAAAAAAGGAAAAGAAAGAAGAAAAAACTACTTCCATTCAGTGATTTGGGATAATGCAGCTGCATCTAGAAGTCATGCAAAGATTATCATTTGCATCATATATTGCATAGCCAATTGTATACCGAAATGACTTCTCATTTTGCATGCAACATTATTTAAAGAATAACAATTTAAAAGTAGAGGATATATAATCAGTGCAAAAAACATGAAGCCGACAACATTCCAAGTTTGACATTCGTACGACAAGAGCTAGGGCTAGGAACCAAAAAGAAATCATTTAAATCTGACTGTTTAATAAGCATGACAAAAGTACTTTCAGTATGGAAAATAGATAGAAGAGCAGTGCCAATGAAGTAATGGTAGTGACCATACCTCCTCTTCTTTCCTTTTCTCAGCATCATCAAATGCTTCCTTAGCTTCCTTCTCAGCCTGAAAATATTTTACACCTTATAGTGAACTTACAAGCTAAACATGATAAAAAGATCTTTTAAAAATGAATGCTTAAAGACATACATCCTTATTTTTGCCCCAGGTATCTTCAGCAAGCTTCTTTGCATATTCAGGATCATCACAGATTAAAACATTGTCAAACAGGGTTCCTGATTTAACCTGGTAAATATATATTGCAAAGTTAGTAATCTAAGAATGCAGGAAGGGTTCCATTTAAATTCAGCATAGGTTTACCTGCCACAACTCAATGCCTACATATCTCAAGTTGGGATAAACATAAATGTCTGGATCTTCCTTGTAATCTGTAGTGTAGTGGCAGGTTATATTCCACTTACGTAATTGCAGTCTGACCAGATGGATTATGAAAAGGAAATCATAAAATAACAAACATAAACTGTTGATAACTGGATATAGCGATAAGAACCTGGATTATCGATCATTGGAGGCTTCCAGTTTCCCTTGTAATTGGGGTTCTTAATTCTCTGTCAAAAAATATGTCATAAATCAGTTCTTTTGTTGAACTTTCACAGGTATTGAGCTCTATAGCCAACTCCATATCTCGGGGTTAAGGTAATTTGTTTTTATTGCTGAAAGTAATAAGAGTTATTTATTTTACTATGAACCAAACATGTTAAAATTGGACACGTACTTTTTGCTTCCAGGGCCCTTTGTATTCAGGATTTGGCTTCATAGGGGCCTTCCATTCACCATCTTTTTCATCATTCCAATCTTCAGGCTGCATCACAGCAACAATGATTCATTGTAGATCAGCAGCATAGCATACACTTTGCCACAACAATTTTTCCTATTTAAAAACTGTGTGAGTATGGAATTCAACCAGATATACCATTTTAGCATCAGGTTCAGGAATCTCCTTGGGGATGTCATCATAGCCCTTCATCAATAATAACATTTGTTAATCCATATACACATATATATACACACATAAATATACATACACATGTATGTATATACATACACACACGTGTGTGTGTATTATTTCATGACATACGATATAAAGTTCTAGTCAAAGTTCTAGTCAAAATGCCTAAGCATTCTCTAAGCCAGAATAAGGTGTTCAACAAGATAAACCAGATAAACAGAAAAAATAGATAGGAGCTTCTTAACTTCTAAATCAGCAAAGAAAAATAAATATCATACCTCTGGCTTCTTATGTTCGGGATTGGGAATATATTTCGCGTCGTCCCAATCTTCAGGCTGCATGTTAGCAACACCAAAGTTGGTCAGTAAATTTTCAAAGCAACGTACACACTTGGAAGTTTAAAGAATGCATGATACTCATGGAAATTGTTTACCTTTTTGCTTTAGGATCCTCGATCTTCTTTGGAGGAAGAATATCCCAGTCAGTATATATGCTACCTGTTTCCTTCTCTTTGTTATCAATAAGAATACTGTATGTAGCATTCGGGTGGATGATGAAAGTGTATACATGAGTCAGCTGATCATTCTCACAAGGCACTTCCTTCTTATTCATGTGGTTCTTTCCATTTCGTGAAAGAATTGCATGAACCTTCTTGGTGTTCTGCCCACAGATGTCTGGTCCAAACATGATACTGCGATTTCCATGCACATGTTTGGTATAGCAAATCATCAAACCGAGAAGACGGAAAGAGGTGTTTGCAAAGCAAAACAAAGAAGAGGATTGGTGATTGTGAGTTGTGCACCATACCTATAGGGTGTCTCACCGCCAAACTTCTTTTGATCAATTCATTGCTAAGCAGCTTCATGTAGGCACCAGCACAGCCAAATTTTTGTTCACGTTTCACTGAAAACTGAAAAACCAATGATTTGTCCTTGTTACTAAACTGTGGGAACTCTGCTGAAATTGCATAGAATCTGTTGTCCTCCATGGTTTGGATGCCTGCACTCAAAGAAAAAAAGCCCAACAAAAATAACAAATGACTATATTTGGATTGAAGCTTCATGTGGAGAGTCAAAGGTGGTTTGGTGGTACAAGAAGATACCTTTATCATTTGGATCACCACTCCATTTTCCCGATGTATGGCTCCACTCACCCAACATCTTCTCATCCTTCTTCCAATCAGATTTTACCCACCACTTCTCCCATCCATCTACAAGTTCCAATTTTGGACAACATCAGCAAAGAACAAAATGGAGTATCAAGGCACTATAAAGTACTTTGTCAAAGTTATAAAGCTGGTTCATACAATTTTTGTTTCTTTGATGGCTTGATGGCTACTAAGTTCAATCCTATCAATCAAGCCCAAATTTGATTTAACTATTGAAGATATATGTAAAAAGTAACATCGCATGACTTGAGTTTCACGTAAGCAAGCACAAAATGAAACAATAGACATTGCCAAGAAGATGAAATCTTATATGCACCAAGAATCAAATATTAAAAAGTTCTACTTTCTTTTTCTTCTACTTCGATTCCATGATCTCTAGTCCAATTTGATTAGATGGCTGTGACATGAATAGGATATTATAAATTTCCAATGTGTCCTAACCCTGAGTTCTAAACAAATAGGTTGCATAAGTAAACCGTAAACCCTAACACAAACACAAAACACTTACCAAGAAACATACAATAAAAACAAAGCCTCGGCCTACAGAGTGCAAGACCAAATTACCAAGTAAACGCATGGATATAGTTAGTTCTTTTTTTTTTTTGGTAAGAGATTATTCTTGCTTTAATAACAACCTACAGCAGTAATACAATGATAGATTCAAGTGAACTATAACTAAAACAACAATTAGTACAGAAAGAAGATGCAAGTATGAGGGTTAGAAAAGGACATCATATCATCAAAGCAAACATTACCCTTTTTGTTTTAAGGAAAAAGAAGAGCTACTAGAAATGATGAGTTAAATAGCCGATCCCACAAGCGAAAAGAGATCAAACAGAGGAGTCGAGAACAGGGGAAAAGGTGAGCAAAAGCCACGGTTTTGTACCATTGAAGCGTTCCTCGAAGAAGACCTCCGCGGAGGCGACCGAGAGGAGATAAAGCGCGAGGGCGATGGCGGAGACGAGCGGCGGCTTCCTTGGAATCGCCATTGGCCGAAGTAAGAGAAGAGAAGAACTCTCTTCTCAAGAGAAGGCTTCATCAAGAGAAGGCTTAGCACCACGCTTCACCGTTGCCAGAGGACGAAGCCGCCGAAGCATAATATAGAAGCGGAGCTGATTACTGTCACCACCGTGTGGGATTACCTCAACCAATCTGACATTATTAACGACTGAAACTTCGCGCGTCGTTGCCGTGATGAAAAATCTCGTGCATGCTCTGCAATCCAGCAATTTTCACGTTTTTTTCTGGCAATCGGATCTACAGTCGACGAGACTATTTTACTTGCGAACCGCTTGCAGAGAATTAATATTACAAACGTTATTATTGGTAATTGTTAACAAGAAAGTAAAAAGTGTTTGGCAAAAGCTATGGATTTAAATATCAGAAAAATACTAACTGTTGTGTAAAATCTTAGAAAAATTTGTAAGCGTTAATTTCTTTTTCTTTTTCAGAAACTACGAAAGGATAGGTTTTGACATATTGGCGTAAATTAGCATTGTAATTTTTGCTGCAACAAAACTTGATTTAAACCTTTTGTTACATATTTTTTTTATAATAGACATTAGAGTGTTGTTGTTACAGTAGAACATCTCTCTTTTATGAGAGCTTCTATTTGCTCCACAAAAATTGCTCTCTACACTTTTCAAATATTTTAAAAAGTTTTATTTTTCTAAACTATCCTCCTCCTCACCTTCCTTTCGCTCCAGCGCCCCCTTCCTGACTTATACTCGACCACAAAAGGAAGAGGGGAAGCTGGAGCGAACAAAGAAAAATCGAAAGGAAGAGTGAACCAGAGGACTATCGAAGCGAACGATGGAAAAGGCGAAAGAGGATCTACTGAAACGAACAAGGGTAGGGGGAGGCGCAGAAGCGAAGGGGGGAGAAAGGGAGGGAGGGGGCGATGGTTTTAAGGGTAGTTTAAAAAATTAAAAAATTTGAAAGTGTAAAGAACAATTTTTGCAGTACAAATAGAAGCTCTCCTCTTATATATATATATATATATATATATATATATATATATATATATTATTATTGATGGGTCATATGATGTTATTTCTGTTCTCCAGAATTCCAAGATGAAAAATGAACTCATATGAGATAAGTGTATGATGATTTTTTTTAATTATGCATGAAATCTTTATTTTTAATTAGATAATTCACTGTTTTCAGAAAAAGTAAAAATTAAACGAAAAGAGGTAGAAATCTTGTATAAATGTCGTCTCCAACATCGATCTTCATGTATTTTTTTTTTTTGCACATCAAAAGCTTCACCTGATATTTCCTAATTTGTGAAGAAAACAAAAATATGAAGTCCATAACAAACCAAACAGTGTCATAATTTAAATTCTTATTATTGTGAAAACCTTCAGCCCAGCACAAGTTTATTTGAAGCATATTCGCCAGTGGTGAAAATTCCCGGAAAGTGGTCGTCGTCGGCGTTGATTAGTGCAGAGTGGTGCAGAGTTTGTGGATTTCTCTGCTTGGAAGCAGGACTTCTCTGTTTAAAACGTTTCTCCTTCTCATTGGTGCGTCGTGTCAGGAATCCAACGGGCACAAGAGCAAAGAGGAAGGTGTTGGGAAACGAGATCCCATTCCTTCCATACCCCATGGGATCACTTGGGCATAGGTGTCAGATCCGGCTCGAATCGACCAAGAGCTCGAATCACTGATTCAACTGATCACTAATTAAAATCATCCATCAATTATTTTAATATAAAATATATTTATATTAATAAAAATTAATTTTTAATAAAAAAAATTAAAATTAATACCATAATAAAACTTATAATTTCATTTAATTCGGACTGAATTGATCAGTTCATGGATGAATCGGATGAGTTGATCAGATTATTCTGGATCATTTACATATCCGATTTTATGTTAGAACCGAATCGGCTTGGCCTTCGGATCCTAGTTCAGCCGGTTCAATCGATTGAATCGATCCAATTCTGACAACTATACACCTGAGTAAAATATTTGGTTAAACAAGAGCTAATTAAGCTGTGATCAATTGAGCAGAAAGGTTATCTCTGGAAACTTGTTCGAGGATAATTTTATCTGTGGGAATTGAAACAGATGAATCACATTTTACTCAGTGTTGGGGTGATGGCTTTGCATGATGCTCTTTCTTATTCTACTCTCATGTTTGTATTTTTACACACAATATAAAGTCGATGGCAATTGTTTACGTTTAGTCGTTTACCTAATCGGTACCAATTTTACTGGATCAAAAAAAAAAATCGATCTAACTGACTTAACGGATAAATGGATAACTGGCCATTAATGGCTAAACGGGTAAATGACCAGGGATGATATCCTTCGCTTCATCCCCATTTATTATTTCCATCCTCGTTAGCTTTAATATAATATATTTAAATTATATATATTAAATATAAAAAATTTAAAATTTAAAAAAAATATATATATATATATATAGTAAAACACATTTGAATCTCCCTATCTGTTCTCTCCTTTCATGCAACTGCATTGAACATCAAAGCCAGAACTTTTGAATAATATTTTTTTAAGCTTTCAATAAATTATAAATTTAATAAAATAATTTTATTTTTTATGTAAAAGATCAAATGGGTATCCAATAAGTATCCATTTATCCGCCAAATATTTTTATTCCTGCTCCATTAACTATAACAACTTAACACAATAGAAAACGAAATGATTTTCTTTAACAAGAATGAGGACTGATAGAGGCAACCCTGGCTAGGTACCTGTTTACCCATCGAATATTTTCATCTCTACAATAACTATAATAGCTTAATGCGATGAAAAATGAAATGATTTTTTCTAATAAGAACGGAGACCCATAGAGGCAACCCCCAAGCCATTGTCATCCCTAAGTTTTGATCTTCTTTATCCTCAGAGTGCAACTCACCACATTATTTGTGTTGTCTTTGAGTGAGGTCTCAAGAGCATTTTTATGTTAGCCGCATGGGAAGGGCTTGTCTATATACGTTCAGCTGCTAAGGGCTGATAGGACACACCTTTCACGCTCTTTGATTGATTTGAGATAAAAGTATTGATTAGTATGAGCAAAATTCGACCATAATATGCATCATGTAATTGGCATTGCACCACAGAGAACGAAGCTCTCAATGGTGTCTCTGATAAAGAAAACAAAATGCTTAAATTACTTCAGAAAAATGAGCAAGTACTCCCCACAAAAGGAAAGGAGAAAACAACATTAGATAAAAAGTGAAGTTGGGAATAAGAATATTATACACTCTCTCGTCCTCTAAATTTATAGGAAATGTCATGATGTTCATTGTCTTTCTACAATTCTATAAGATAGAACCCAACTCTTAAGTTTAAATTTTAATTTCAAATTAACTAGTTTTTATTAAGATCTGAGTCTAAAGATCAGCTTTAGGGTCTATCATGCCTTCCAAATTTTTTTCTTGGCAAAGAAAATCATATTTTATGTCATTTTTTACGTGATAAATCATACGTTTGATGTACTTGGTTATATATCCAACAGCAATAATTGTAGGTTGAATTATTATTTTCTTTTCAAGAATGATCAACAGCATCCGACGCAGGGCAGATCTGAAAATCAAATCTTACAAATTTTTGAAGCCATTGTTACAATAAAACATCTCATGAGAAGTAACGGTGGAAAAACAAAGAACTTCCATCATAATAGAAATGCTATATTGTCAACCTACGCTAACAAAAAAAATTTAAGAAACTATATTAGTATCTTAAGAAATTGTGCATGTGAAATAACCACATATTTGGCATATGAAGACCCTGTCGAAAAACGTTTTAAAATTAATAATAATAAAAATAAGAGGGCCATGCGAGCATTAAATGCTTGCGTGACCTAGCTCAAGCGGCCGTGAGCGTTAATGTGCATTTGTAAACGTTGGGCAATTAATAATTAAATTATTAAGTCATTTTTAACAGCTATCATCTTTAAGTCATTATGGGCTAAGCCGTTAGAGCTTTTATGGGCTAAACCTATTCAAAGATTCAAAATGAAAGAGAATTATTTTGAATAGCCTTATGATTTATTTCATTTATTTTATTTTTATTTTTTTATTAATCTTTTTATGAGCATTTAAAGGTAATCATTGGGTTGCATCTCCATGCGATGATAAAAGATCGAGCCGGGTCATTGTACATTGAGGATAGATAGGAGCAAAAATCTGATCCTTAGGACAGTGTCTAACATGCACTTAGATTCATAGATTCTTTTTATATTTCATTTATATTTTGTAATTATATTTTTAAATTAATTCTCTAGCAACTTTTAGGAAGGATTTTTTGCAAGATCAAAAACATTTTTCAACAGCTAAGGATCAGAATTTTTTTTTATAAATTGCTAGATTTTTTTATTATAAGTTATTAAAAAAATTATTCTTTTGAATATGCATATTTTGTATGAATATATAATGTACATTTATAGATATATACATATGCATACTAGACAGATATATATACCGACACATATAATATATATTCAAGCAAAAGAATCCTTATGTAATTATATATATGAATGTATTATTCATGTGGAGACGTACGAGTAGATACATGCATAATTATTTTTTCAGTGCATGCTATATATATATTAATAGTACCACTTGCCTAGTAATGACAAATAAGCTCTCTCAACTCATCAGTTGCTATACATTCTAACCATGATTTTTGGGTCAAAAATGTTGCTAATGACCCAAAGCATCGGGAATCTCTTCTGGGTTGAAGAACGTCTTGTTTCATTCCATTCCAGATCAGTAGATACGTTTTTGGAATCCTTTTTTTGGTGAATGTTGTGCACCCATGACTACACAAAGTTTAGATATTTAAGTCGATCATGTGACTTTTCCTTTAGGCATAAAATTGTTGCTTTCTGCAATAATTCACTAAATATATGATGCCATCTTGTTCATTAAATGAGACCAATCTTGCTGTTGCCAAAATTAGATCCTTTGTTGCAAGATCTAATGGAGCATATCCAGTGGTATTTATGTTTGTATCATTAAAATTTAAACATCGACAGCTTCATTGCAATACGGTTTAGAAAAGCAGATCTATAGCTTTCCTATCTTTTCAAATTTGAGATAAAAATTTCTATGATATACACATGTATATATAGGTATTATATATATTATATGTGCATACACACATGTTTGCACTTGTGCACATGATATATGCGTGCTTGTATGTAGATATATTTTTATATCATTTTATTATTTAACTTTCAAGTGCAGCTACAGCATATATTTACATTCTTACATAAATGCAAAAGTTTTCTATTCTAGATAAGTGTTTTCTATAGTAGTCAATATTTAATATCTTCTAGACAAAAGTGACAGCATTTGGAAAATATTTATTGCTTACCTATTATTGTGAATCTTTTATATTACCAATTGGCAAAGAAAGGATGAACTTGGATGTTGTGACAAGGTATGTCAAATAAATGCTCTATTTTGAGTCTCTTGAAATCTATTGCCATGTGATTTAATAAAAGTTTTTATAATTTACTAAATAATCTCATGACTATTAAAATATCCAACTTATTGTTTATCTTGTATTTGGATATTAAATTCTAATATATCTTTGTTTGATTCTCTTATTTGAGGTCTAGTCCAAATATAATATTATCTCCTTAGATTTAAGAAGAATTTGGAGATAAATCAATTAACCAAGGAATTATCTAGGAGTGGAGTCCTATATTCATTGAGGGGATGTGGCTTAAGCCCATTATTTGGTCACCAGCAGTGGATACCCAACCTTGTGATTGGAGATCCTATGAATGAGGTTCAATGTGGTAGAAACGAAGCTGATTGAGTGATCGTGTTAGAGCAAAAATTTTTGAAAAATTTTTCATCCCATCCTATGATGAGTGCTCTTATAAAGTGATAAAGTAAATTTTATAAGGTTGAGTCATACTCTTAATGGATCCGAGGTAGGTTATATATTGTCACAAATACCCTTGAGGATTTACTTATATGAGAATCGTCATATTAGGCCGTGACTAAAGGTTTGGGCTAACCTTAAAGAATTCTCATGAAAAATTAAGGTATTAAGCGCAAGGCCTTTAATATGCGCTGACCGCGTAAACCCAATTGATCCATACTGTGTGTATGTGATTAGTAGAAGCCTGAGTCAAAGGACCTAGTTCAAGTCTAATCCACTATGGTTCCTTTAGGTGTATACAAGTTCAGTCCATAGGACACCTCACCTATTGCGCAGTATAAGATGCCCTAAAATTTTTATTATATTTATTATTTTTTAAAAAAACTTTTATAGGGGATTGTTGAAAAAGTTAAAAAATAATAAAAATAAGGGCCCACACGAGCATTAAATGCCCGCATGGGACCTGGGCTCAAGCGTTGATGTGCGTTCAACGGGCAATCGCTAATGTTTTTAGAAATGGCTTAAATAATTAAATTATTAAGCCATTTTTAACGTGATTTGGCTAACGGCTACCAGACCTTTAAGGCCATTATGGACCGAGCCGTTGGAGCTTTTATGGCTAAACCTATAAATACGGATCAGATAGAATTATTTTGAGTATCCTTATCAATTATTTATTTTATCTTATTTTATTTCTATTTTTTATTAATCTTTTTATGGGCATCTGAAGGAATCATTGGGTTACACCTTCACGTGCTTGTGGTAGAGGATCGGGTCGAGCCGAGTTGCATCTCCACGTGCTCATGGTAAGAGGATCGGGTCGACCGAGTCGTTGTTCCTTGAGGATAGATTGCCAATACCTACACGAAGGGGCAAAAATCTGATCCTTAGGGTCTAACATGCTTCGATCCTGACTTCATAAATTCTTTTTATATTTCATTTATATTTTGTAATTATATTTTTAAATTAATTCTCTAATAATTTTTAGGAAGGATTTTTTGTAAGATTAAAAATATTTTTCAACCGACCCTTCATGAAAAATAATTTTGGCCTCACTTACGATGTTTCTTTCGATTTATGTGCAAAGAATTATTTGCTGTTAGCATTCATTTTACACAAATGATACACATTTGACATTTTAAAAATAAAACTAATGGAAATAAAAGGATAAATGTCAAATAAGTTACTCAATATATTCCACTCATTTCTCTAGTCTTAACCTTGAGATGAGAAGTGAGAAAACCATAAGCATCTAACTCAATCCTCCATTGAATGATTGTCTTGATATGTCATCACAAGAGCAAGGTGGAGACTAATAAGCTCATTCATCTTCAGAAGCACCTCAAGCCGGTCCTTAGGTCTGTTTACTTACTACCGTGAAGTGATGCCATATTTGACAGCTCCTTAAGGATAAAATTGTTAGGATATTAACCAGTTTATATTAAATTTGCAATTAAAATATACATGTAATTCAAATTTTTAACCGGACACATAATTTTGCCCCATCAATTCAAAAGGCTCACCAACTCTACATGAAGTTTGCCGCTTAGAACCTCATAAGTAATTTGAGTGCCAATTAGGGAGCCAAAAGAATAATTTCTCTTTAGTCTTCTCTTGATTGTTGTGGGTTGGAATTTTGTGGCTAATTAGATCAAAAGATCAAATCTAAAGTTATACTCTATGTTCTTAAAATAATTTCGTCTTGCATAGGTGCTTACGGTTTTATGACGATTGTCTCAGATACAATGGTCTTCTTCTGATGAAAGAAGCACTATTATTCACCAGAACAACGAATCAAGAATGCTATACTCTCTTGAATTAGAGTATGCAAAATGCCTAAGAAAATTTTGGATGATTTGAAAGCATATGGGATGTCCTATTTATAATCCAAAGTGTCTATTGAAGCATCCTTACGAGCTTAATCTGCACCGTATGCTCAAACTTGATTTGATCGGATGTAATGAAGGGGTTTATTTGCCTTTGATATGCTTGATTCATTGTCGTGATCTGATGATCACACGATCAACTTCTTCTGGATACATCACCGCTCTGATCATTGCGATCAACCAATCCATCGTTTGATCTTGATAAGACCTTGATTCAATCATTCTCGATCGTCTAATCTTCATGATTAAAAAATTTTAAGGCTCCTCATAATGAAGTACCATTGCATCCTTTTTGCCCTTCGCACACGCGATGTTACGCATCATCTCTAGCTCTCCGATGAACCCAAATGTATAAGTATGGAAAAGATACACATAAAGTGAATCAATCTTTTTATAATTTTTGATGTTGAACTAAAAATAATTAATTTTTCATTCAAAATAATTAGCATATACTCAACGTCTTCACCGTATATTCCTCACATCCATTCTGCTGACTTTACGTGGCGAACCAAATAGATATCGGGGACTAAGGAATAATTATTCCTAAGCCAAGCCAACCAGGGGCTTGTAAGCAATCCATGAATCAACCAAGGGCATCGGGACCAAATTTATAATATTAGATAACGACCGGGACCTTTTCCTATTTCTCTATATACCACGTGTCGCAACGGATCCCCCGGAATTGGCTCCCCCAACTCCTCGCTCGACACGTGCCATCGTCCATCCACACGTGGCAAGAACCCCTTCCCCCCTTGGCGCTATTCTCCAGCAAGCACTCCTCTCTTCTCCGTGTTCTTCTTCCCTTCTCCTTCCTCTCTCATCACTCTCTTCGGTCTCTCCTCATCCTCGTTCTCTCATCATCTCAATTTCTCGATTAATTTAGTCTTAGAGGAAAAGATGAGCAGCATCTTAGACGAGATCCGGAGCCTGGAGAAGGGCTGGCTCTTCGACTTCGGCCACCCCCTCCTCAACCGCATCGCCGAGAGCTTCGTCAAGGCCGCTGGGGTAATCCCGTCCTTTTCACCTCTTCCATGACCTTCCCTTCTCCTGTCCCATCTAAATTATGCACCGCAAAAATTACTGTCGACACCCTCACTTTAAAAAATATATATTTAATTACTTAATAACCATTATGCCTTTCATAATTTCTTTCTACACTCCATCGTGAACAAACCCTCCTTCTTTACCCCCTTCTCTATTCCAACATAGAGGCAAGAGAAAGTTGGGGCAGGACCGAAGGGCCGAGGCTCGAGGCCGAGGGGTTGAGGTGACCAGGGTCGAAGGGGGGCTGAGGGTCAAGAGAGGCTAAAACGATGCGTCCAACAAGAGAAATCGAGAAGAAAAGATAGAGCCGAGAGAGGCAAAGAGGAGCCAAAGGCTAGGAAAAGGAAGTTGATGCCAAGAAGAGAGGGCCAAAGCTGTTATAGCCAAAGAGGAGAGCCGAAAGCCAATAAGGTTCGGGATGAGATGGGAATGAGATGTCTAATTCAGTCGAGAAAGGAAAAGAAAAAGAAAAAAAAAAGTAAAAAAAAAAAAAAAGGAGAGGAGGATGTCGGCCGGGTGGGGTGAGGCAGAAGGGTGTGGAGAGAAAAAAAAAAAAAAAGATTGAGAAAGGGATTTAAGGGTAGTTTAGGAAATTAATTTTTTAAAAAAAAATTGAGGGTGTGGAAAGTAATTTTTGTGGTGTATTTTAAAGCTTCCGATGATCTCACTCTCGTCTTTATACGTCGAAACGCCGGTCTGTGTCTAATTCTTTTGACGCTTATGTCCTCCCAGATCGGCGCGATCCAGGCGGTCTCGCGCGAGGCCTACTTCATCGCGGTGGAAGGTACGGCGCTTACTCTCCACGATTCCCATCCTCATCGAGCTCTGCTCTCCATTCCATTCCGTGAGATGACCTCCAATGTTTTTTTTTTTTTCCCCTCTCTTTTGGTTTGGTTTCAGGTGCCGGGGCGGATCCTGGTGCGACGCCGGACCTGACGAGCAACAAGAGGCATAGTTTTTCCGATCTAAGAGGTAATTACAGAGAGAAACTTAGGAAGCGAAACAGGAGCGATCTTTGTTATTTGGGCTTTGGTTTAAGAGTTATAACACGTACTTTTGCTGCTGGTACCTACCTTTCAGGAGAGAACTGCAAGAAGTCACTGGAGGCAATGGTGAGAGGATGGACCAAATGTTGTAGGGATTGGTGTTATTTTAGTAAAATCTTATTAGTTATTATCTCAGATCAATAAATTTGAATGTTTATGTACTGATTAGTCTGATATTCTAAACAAATTAGTTTCATCAATAACTTTTTTTTAAAAAAAAAATTCTTATTATGTTCATTTTCAGGTGAAGAGCACCGGGAAAGAGACATTCCAATGGGGTAAGAAGCTTTTGGCTGGCAAAAGTATCTTTTGGCCAGTTTGGTCCTCAAACTTTCAGACTTTCAGACACTATATAGTCTAGTCCTAAGAATATTTCATTAACGTCTCATATAGGGAACAGTTAAAATTATAGCACACAAAGGCTTTTTTTTCTACTTAAAAAGTTTAATATGCCAGTTATTTTATTAATTTTAACTATCCATGTAATAAACTTGAAGTAGCAGTTGAAAGTTTTAAGGTTCAAAATTTTAAATTTTGCCCCCTCAAAAAAACAAAAAAACAAAAAAAAAAATCAATTTTAAATTCCGAGAGCTCTACTGTAAGAACAAAAAAAAACTGACTTTTTGGACTCTGGAGTCGTCCAGAGCTCAAAAAATACGTAAATAACTAAAATTGATGACCCATGGTGTAAATTAATAAATGAGAGAATTCACGTGCAACCTTATAGGCTTCAAATTACTTCAGTCCTTGATATATATATATATATATATATATGTTGCTGGTGCTCTACGACTCTTATATTTAACAGTGACATCTAGGAGTTTGCTGCAGGAATGGCTGCTGGCGTGTATTCTGGTCTAACTTATGGCTTGACGGAGGCTCGAGGATCTCATGATTGGGTGAGTTTCCAAGCTTCTATTTGCTTATTGTGCTCTTAATTTTTGGACCCAATTAAGCTTGGCTTCTATGCTTAAATCTTATTGCTTAGCGAGGTTCTTTGCATGCCAGATAAAGTTATATAGTCTACCAAATAACTGAATGGTCCACTAAGTAACTAGCTTCTAGGATGCCATGCCATGCAAGACATGGCAGGAGTCTCACAGTGAATTAGGGAAGATGTAATTGGACAACTTTCTTGAAATCTAGTTCGAGGGGATAATGTTCCTCTGTAATGCAAGCCTGATGTTGCTGTTACTAATCAGTTATGATTAAAATTGATGAAAAGAAGAAATCTGGCATCCAAATTTACTCCTCGGAGCTTGCCACTCTTGTTTCATAGAGGCTAGGCTTGAGGTTTATTTATTTGTTTCTGTTGAGCTTTACCAGTGTATGTGATGATGCTAGATGGTTTGATGGTGCAATGACTGCCATGTTTTGCTCCTCTTAATTTGCAGAAGAACAGTGCAGTTGCTGGTGCAATCACTGGAGCTGCTCTGGCTCTGACCTCGGATGGCACTTCTCATGAGCAGATTGTTCAGTGTGCAATCACTGGCGCAGCGCTTTCCACCGCTGCAAATCTACTTAATGGCATATTTTGAAGATTGACAGTGAAGTTATCTGGACTTCATAGGGTCCATTATTAGCTCCAGTCAATGAATGCTGGCAACTCTCTAAATTTTCTGGGAGGAGTTTTCTCTTCTCTTTCCTCTTTTTGTTTGAATGGGAGCGTGGTCTGCTTCTCTCTGCTCTTGTTTACAATGTTCATGAATCAAACGACTGCAACTTTAGTTCTTGTTCTCTTCCATTATTTAATGGGAGCTCTGACCCAAATTTCCGTCCAATTCCACCATTGTTACTCGATTTTCTCGCTGCAAATCGCGATTATTCCACCAAAGCTGGTTTTGGTCGGACGCTTGATTGGCTCATCTGCTCCCATAGAAATTAATACAAACCACGCAACATAAAACTATACCATAGAAAAGCAAGCTTAGGGCGGTGTTATATGTTTTCTTGGTGTCATCTAATTTAATAGTCCTTTGGGATAATTATAATTTAAAACCCATCATTTTAGAGTTGTAATTTAAACCTTACATTGGATAAAATATCAAAAGAATTTCTAAACCTTTCGTCTACTTGTGCTTTGTCGTATTGTTGCCGTAGAAGTGTGACTACGGTCATCAAAAAAAAATTATTTAATTATTAAATAAAAAAATTATGCATTAATAATATATCAAATTATTGATTTTTAATAAATGCTAAATATTTCTTGTGGTCGTTTTTATCATCAAACGGTAGCATACGTACTTCATACAACGTTGTTATGAAAATTTCTATTCGCACAGCAAATTTTCCTCGGTAGCAGCCCCCCCTCCTTATTTTTTTAAAAAAATTCCTAAATTACTCTCTTCCTTTTCATCAGTTGCCCCCCCCCCCATGTCTTCTTCCTGGCACTGTCCCCTTCCCCCTCTCCGGTACCGCACCTCTCTCCTTCTTCATGTCTTCTCTTTGGCATCGCCTCCTTCCAGCACTGCGCCTCGCCTCCCTCCACTCCTTGGCACTGGCCCTCTTCCGGTGCCCTTGGTCTCCTCTCCACTTTCTGGCACCGATCCTCTTTGACCCATGGCGCCCTCCTCTCTTCGGCACCGTTCAGCAAACAGGGCCGAATGGAGGGCTAGACTGAACAGAAGGGCTTCATTTGGTCCTCTTTGGCTGAACAAAAGCCCTTCCGTTCAGTCTAACCTATCAGACCGAACAAAAAAGCCTTTGTTTGGCCAAATAGAACCGAACAGAGGCCCTTTGTTTGGCCCTATTTAGCTGAACGGAAAGTCAGTGCCGGAAGAACGGGCGCCGGGCCGATGCCAAGGAGTGGAGAGAAGATGGGGGCCGAAAGGGAGCGCCAAAAGAGGGCCAGTGCTGGGGAGTGGAGGGGTATGCTAGGAAAGGGGGAGAAGATGGGGGCGGCGCTAAAGGGAAAGGGTGCTGGGGAAGAGGGGGAGACAAGGATGGAAAGGGAGGAGATGGGGGCGGTACCAGAAGGAGGGGTGCTGGGGAAGGGAATGGAGACGGAACGTCACCATGGTGAAGATGGAGCGAGAAGTGTAGAGAGAAAAGGGGGAGGGTAGTTTAAATTTTAAAAAAAAGAGAGAGGGCTAGTAAGCAATTTTTGCTGTGTGAATAGAAACTCCCTGTTGTTATTGGTGTATTGGCAGAAAAAAAAAAAAAAAAAAAAGAAGAAAAAAAAAAAAAAAAGAAATGGACAGTTTAGAATGAAGTAGATTATCAACTACAGGATTAAATAGATAATGGATTGCAGAGTTTTTTTTTTTTTTTTTGGATATTTTGGTAAGGCTAAGATTTAAGCTGCAACATCAAAACTTTGGTGTAATTATGTTTATATTTTATAAGCAAGGCAAGGGCAAGCTGGAACGGCTGGGTCTCTGAACGAGCTTGTTTCATGATCCCATTTATTATGTGGAAAGGGAAGTGCATGTCAGTAGGCCGTGGCCAACAAACCGAAAAGGTTACGGGCAGGAGCAAGATATGATGGGTTAGGAAAGGCTTGCTGCACCGTTTTTTTTTTTTTTTTTTTTTTTTTTTTTTTTTGATAGAGTAAGTATGTATTAATCATATCATACAGATTGATTGTTTGTATATATGCCGATATGCATGCGATGATCTAACAGATATTATTGCTCATCGCAAGCTTGCGTGCATGAGCAATCAATCTGCACCGTCAATGTGCACTTATTGCATGAAAAGGCAATGCAGCAAATATTTTTTAACTCATCGTATTTTGTTCCATCCATAACTTTTTCATAATGCGTTATTTATGCATCCTTTAATTAGAATAAATTAATTAATTAAACCGAAAGCATAGAGATAATGTATCACACCTAAATTTGATAAAAAAATTTTATCCAAATCCAATGAAAAACAAACCAAAACGAACAGGCTATAGGGTTGCATCACCTCTTCTTTAGAGGATGTTTTGAGTTCTAATTTTATGAATTGTTTTTGATGATGTTTTATTTAAATAAAGTTTTATTAATATCTTGAAACTGTTGTCATTTTTGTTGTTATTATCATAATGTGGATGTATTTACTTTATAGCTAAGTACGTACAAAACACCAATGCAAATTCTGATCCGTGTGAAGTCTTTTTTGGTTGTTACCATATAATATTATTCTCTTCCCTCTTCTCCTCCGTTTCACACCACAAAAACAATAAGTTCCGCACCACGCCAATAGGAGGTTGCTCTTCTTAAAGATATGAAGTTGGTCTTAGCCTTTATTTGGATCGAGAGAAAAGTAGGAAGAAAAGAAAACTAAGAAGAAAGCATGATAAAAAATGAAGTTTACCTTATTTGGATGGAGAGAAAAGTAGGAAGTAAAGAAAGCTAAAGAAAAATAAATAAATAAATAAATAAAAGTAATGGCCCCATAAAAGTTTTCTATTGGAAGATTTATTTTTTTCATTCCGATATTAATTCTTAAAATAAAAATAAAAAATATTTTTTAATTATTTATAATAAGAATATTATTGTTATTGTAAATTATTAACTTTTTTTTCTATTTTTTTTCCTCTCATTTAAACAGAAGAAGAAAAAAATTTCAATTTTCTTTCCCTTACTTTCTTTCTCTCCATATTTTTTTTTTCTTCCACTTTTTTCTTCATCCAAACGGAGCTTAGTGTTATGGTTTAAAAGTGACATATATACCCGTTAGTCCATCATTTTTAATTAATAAATTTTGAGTGAAAGTTTGAGGAGGGAGCTACACTATAACAATAGATAGAAAGTTTGAGGAGTAAAAGGATTTTCGAGCGAAAGCCTGGGATTTTTTTTTTTTATCTCAGTTTTTAGAAGGCGAGATTAGGGGACATATATAAGCCGTCAGATTAGTGGTTGCCTGGTGGTGATGAATGAGATCCTCCCTTCCGGTGGACGTATATACCCGTCGATCGCCTTGGGGACCATTAGCTTTGGATGGAGGTTCAAACCAAAGAGATCTAGATTCTAGAGCTCTCTTCACCATTAATTTTTTTTTATTTTTAAAGGTAATAACATTTATTCTTATTTATAAAAAATATGTTTAAAAAACTCATGCATTTGAACGATCTTTATTTTATTGACGAAACGAATAAAAAATGAATAACTAAAGTAACATTAGGTCATATTTTATTATTTCCAAATATTAAAATCTATTATGATTCTTAATTAATCTTTTAAATATATGTTATTAAAATTTATATAATTTTTGGTTTAAATAAATATTAAAAAAATAAAAATAATTTGAACGGGAGGCTGGCAGGTGACCTCGTGCGAGGGTCCAAAAGCAGCCTCACGGTCTTGAACGCTGAGCAGACCGCCGTTTTTTTGGACTCTTTCTACGGACTGCTGCCCATTTACCACCAACCACAGCCCAGTCCGGAAACAGTGCCCAAAAAGTTACAGTTTTACTGCCTCCAAATGGTGGGAGTTCGTGATGTCATCTTTCTTTATGGCCGAGATCAACCCATCCCCCATTCCTCGTTCCTCCGGAGACTTGCTCCAAAAGTAGACTTCCAAGTTCCAACGCAGGGACAGCAGAGGAACAAGACAGCAAGCAAAGGGGAAGCTCACAGCCTCAACAGCAGCCATGAGTACCATGAAGTTCTGCCGAGAATGGTAAGCTCCTAACAAGCAAAAGGTTATCTATGGCTTCTTTAGAGCATCCCAAGCCTTCATTTTATATTTGTTGTTGTTTTTCTTGGCACAGCAACAATATACTTTACCCAAAGGAAGATAGGGAGCAGAAGATCCTCCTCTATGCCTGCCGCAACTGTGACCATCAGGTCCCCCCCCCCCTCTTCTTCCTTCTAGATTGGTCTCTTCTCTTCCAGTCTTGATGAGAGATTATATGACCACTCGGTCCGACTCAAATCAAACAAAGTTAGTTGATTTCTATTGCTAAAGTCATGACTGCGTAGAACTAGGGCTATATATACTTGAATATGTTTCTCCATATCGTCATTTAGATGCTAGATTTATGCCATTACACTTGGGGCTAAACAATGGGGCCTTGGGGTGAAATATTATGGGATGCTTCTGTTACAATTGATGATTGCTGTGTTGCTCTGTCTTTGAGAATGGGTGTCTTTGGCACATGAATATATTAAACTATTGTGCCAAGAAGCTGGAGAGTCATTCTCTAATGGGTGAGGCACCATGAGTGAGTGCAAAGTGGGATTTAGGATTTACTGGGAGTCCATGATGCTCCTTGAGATGGAAGGGGATAATGTCCATAAGGCCTATTTGCTTCCAGCTAGCCTTCCAGAGTTCAATTAGTTCTGCTGAGGAAAAGCCCTCACTGATTCATGAAGTCTACTTCCCTTTGCTTTCATTCCCCAAGAGAGAGGATTTTGAAGCATTGCTGGTCCAACCTGTTGTGGAAATTATTTCTCAAAAAAGAAAGCGTTTTAAGATTATAAGATCGTTAATTTTGCTTTAACTTTCAGAATATGGTTATTGGTGATCTTTCTCTCCTAATATAAGAGCTTCTACTGAAGAAATGTCGTTTCTTCATGGGTTACTTCTGGTCAAGAAACCTTGTAACTATAGTTCAAGCTTATTATGGATATATCATTATGGTCAAGTGAATTGGAGCATGTACCTTTGAAGGGCAAGCCACATTTTTTTTTAATTGGTTTTTCTTATGAATTTTTCTTTTATTGGCTAGCTTCAGAGAACCAGGACGAGGCTGAACCGTACGTTTGATTCTTTTCATTGTTGTGTCTGAGGTCTTCAGTAAGATGCTTTGAGGACTGAGGAAGTCCATTTTTGTATCAATTCGTTTTCATTAATAATGCTTGATAGTATGCATCTTTTGAATTGTTCAGTTGAAATGAAGAATGTGGAATATGCTCTATGCTTTGGATCTTATAAACAGGGATAACCCAAATCTTTCTTTATATGTCATGTTCATGCTTTTAACCAAGATATGTGGTACAAGAAAACCATTTCATGTGACATCCATGCTTTATAAAAAGAGGTATTATTTGGAGGCTTAAGGTTATATTTTAACTTGCTTGCATGCTTACATGATTTATCTCTCCAAAAACAAGTCTTACATTGCACGATATAATAAATTGTTTCTTTACTATCTACTTCTTATTCATCAACTTCATCTGTCTTGCAACCGATTTCTTAGCTAAGTGTCTGCAAGTAGCATGTACCTGAAGATCTAAAACATGTGATTTGTCCACCAATCATTATCCTTTATGGAAGTGAAGCCAGATTAGACTCTTTCATGCATGTCTTTAACTTATGGAAGATAAGCTTTTTCCTTTTTCTGCTTTCAAATTTTTTTTTTTATTGGTTGACTATAGCATTGGAGCTTTCTTTGATATTCAGTAAGAGTTATTTATGCAATTCATCATGCACTTTCTTCTCTGCCAATCCTGACTAGTTTTTTGGGAGGGTGGACTTATTATAAGTGATGACAGATGACTTCACTCATTTCTAATTAACAAATAATTCTTTCTCACAATGCTCACAGGCAAGTTTTGATGTTGCATGGCCACTTAGGAAAGATCTCTACCTGCCCCTCCTCCATATGTACTTAGCACCTCATCACTGTTTGCATAGCATTTTTCTATCTTTTCATGTATTTCTACTTGTCAATATTCTGAAGGTCTTTTTGCTCTCAGGAGGTCGCTGACAGCAACTGTGTCTATAGAAATGAGATACATCACTCCATTGGGGAACGAACACAAGTTCTGCAAGATGTAGCAGCAGATCCAACTCTTCCTCGTACCAAGTCTGTTCGATGCGCTGTGTGCAACCATCCGGAAGCTGTTTTCTTCCAGGTACAATATTGTTCATATCTGTTATATATGTTGTAATATGATCATGTATTTAGACACCAGTACATGCATGACGCATAGCAGTTCTGTTTCATCCCAGATGAAAGACGGAACTGAGCATGTAACTCTGATTACCAGAGGGTTTCAGGCCAATATTTTTTAATTCTAGTGCACGTTTACGTTTTCCGAGAGCTGTAAACTTTGTTATTTTCAAAGTAGTTGTGAGATATGTCTTTATGAAGTAAAGAATGACCAGCAAAAAAAAACAGAAAGTCTGTGAAGTGTGAGTTGCTCTATATGACTAATGAATCTTTAACTCAAATCCTTTTTTTTAATATAAAAAGAAGAGGAAAAAGGCATCTTAAGCATTCCTTTCATCTGATATTATCAGTGCCATTATGTTAGCTGTCATGCGCATCTTGTTTTTACATAGAAACTCTATAGAATCCAGGAAAGGTTATAGAAAAGTGAAAGAAGGTCAGTAGAATATCCCTTTCAAATTATTCCATTATTTATTGGGTCGATGTTTAACTTCTACAGTGTTCTGTGTCCTACTTCTACATTTATGCCAAGCCTGACCATTCCATGTGGTGGTTACATGTGGATTTGTATGATGTCTCTAATCAGTCATGCAGATTTTGCTTTGATGCTGCAATGACCATAACTTGTGACAAGAAAGTGGAAGTGCCTGTTTTGACCTGCTTGTTGATTATTATATTCAAGGAAAATAAGAATTAAACCAACAAATCAACGATTGGTAATTCTTTGTAATTGAAGGTGTTATCGAGAATATTCTTCCTGATAACAATCAATAAAATTTTGTGAATGTTGCCATTGGCACCTATCATGATAGTGTCCTGAAAGATGAGAAAACTTTAGCATGATGAACCTATCCAGTGCTATCTTCAGTTGTCCATCTACCTATACACCTTCTGGATTTTTATTTTATTTTGTTTTGTTTTGGGGGGGGGGGGGGGTGGATAAAAGGAGAGAGAACATGAAGAGAGTGACCCCACTCATTTATTAAAGAAATAAAAGATTGCAAACAAAAGCTGCTAACAAAAGAATTAAAAGATTGCAAAGAAGCGAGGAAATAAAAAATAAGCACAACGAAAAATGATGCAAACAACATGAAAACAGAGCAGCAGCAGGGTAGACAAAAGAGGGAGAACATGAAGAGCTAGGGTAGGGGAGAGGGGAACTGGAAGAGGTTATGGGCCTGGAGCTCCTGATGAATTGTTTAGACTTGCCCAAGTTTTAGAACTACAAAGCATGCTCCTTGAAATAATTGATTGCAGATTTGAAAAACATATTTGAAGAAGAGTGTCTCATCACAAAGATTTCCCACAGGCTCCAACAGATAGCCAGAACCAACATATCCTAGACTTTTTGGAAGTTAAAAAGGTCTCTAGTTAACTTGAAGAACCATGAAGGTCGAAATATCATCCCTAGGTTAGTTATTACATTTCTGGTTCTCCTCCTTACAAGTTAAAAAGCATGAAAGAAGCTTCCGTATTATTTACTTGACAATGTTTTTCCATCGACACCAAATTGGTGGGTGTAACATATAGAGAGAACAATTAGAAGAGCCAGCCTTAATCACTTTGGACATGAAGGCAAGAATGGTTTTAACCCTTTTATTGTTGTTCTACTCTTTGATAAGTGGTTGTCTCCGACTACAAGTTCAGTACGGATCAAGCATGAATAAGACTATTAGAGGTCAACGCATTGAGAAGGATGTAGAACATTCTCCCGGCCACTATTATTTGCAATCTGTGTCTATTCTAATAATGTGAGAAATCTTTGTCAAGCGGCAAGTCTGTCACTGAATGAACAATGACATGGTGGAACAGTTTTACTGTTTTCACCATATCATGTATGGTATAATTGCAAGCTTATTATTTCTTCATACATTCAGTACTCAGTGAATGTAGTGCAAACTCTGTTCTTGTTAGACGATATCAGCGAATTTTTGTCTTGCTTTTGTAAATGTCTCACTTGAGATGCATTCATATGTACTAATCAC
>UESW01001924.1:140133-170610 GCA_900491605.1 Calamus simplicifolius | reverse complement strand
GGGCAATTATGTTTCAATAATTTCTCAACAGAGCCTCATCTAATGGCACTTTCTCCAGCTCCTCGACTGGTTCTCCTCGCTGTTCGGCAAAATCCTCCTGAGCATCTAGCCCGTCAACCTCCGGCATTCTAGATTGAAGGCTGGTAACGAAGCATTGCTGAGCCATGGTTTGACTTCCTTGAACAACTCCAACTCCCTACCCGGTGGGGAATTTCGTGGATAAGTGTGGGATGAAGACAACTGCCTTAAGGGACATCAGGCCGGATCTGCCGAATATCGCATTGTATGGGGACCTGAGTTTGGTCACAAGGAAGTCTGTGTGAATAGTGGCCACGAGGGGCTAGGCTCCTGTGTGAACCGTCAAGGTGACGACCCCTTCTGGGGTGATGACGTCGCCTATGAATCCCATTAGGGTGGAATCCACAGCTCGAAGGTTTTCCGTGAGCAGTTTCATCTTGGCAAACACATCGAGGTACAAAACATTCACCGAACTTCCATTGTCAACAAGGATCCTGCTTACATCATACTTATTTAAATTGAGGGATACAACCAATGCATCATCATGGGGGAACTGTATCCCTCAGAGATCATCGTCAGAGAAGGAGAGCTCGCCCGTTCGTGCTTTCTTTGGCACTGATCCCTCGTCACCACTCCTGGAGCTCGAGCCGCTGGCCTCTTCGATCACGTTGATGTGGCCGATCATGGGCAAATTTGGTGGAGGGGGAGGTTGCTGAAGTTCGGGCTGGTGGTCTCCCCCTTGTCCTGGCTCGGGAGCCCTCCTGAATTGGTTCAGCCGGCCCCGCTGGATCAGCCTTTCGATTTCATTTTTCAGCTGTCAACATTCCTCAGTGTTGTGGCCGTGCTCCCGATGGTAGCGGCAATACTTGGTGGGGTCTCTTTGGGTCGGGTTCCCTCGGAGAGGAGTTGGTCGTGAAAGCTGGTGCTCTATCTCCATGAGGATCTGCGCATGGGGCATGGTTAACAAAGTGTAGCGGTCGAATCGCCTAGGTGGGCTCCGGAAGCGATTCCTCGGCGGCAGTGGGGGAGCTCTTTGACGGCGAGGTGGACTCAGCCGACGGGCGGGTCGGTGCCTGTCGGGACCTTTGGGCTCCTTCTTCTTTGCCAGCTCGGCGCAGGCAACTCTCCGCGACTCTTCGACCCTGGCGTATTTATCTGCCAGGGCCATCATGTCGGAGAGGTTTGGGGGGTAGCTGACTTCCATCGCCAGGTAGAAGTCGCTTTCCTTTGAGACTCCCCCCGCTAAGGCGGATATAGCCACCTCATGATTAAGGTGGTCTACCTCAAGCATGGCCTTATTGAAGCGGCCAAGATAATTTCTCAGGGACTCCCCCTCTCTCTGCTTGACTTCGGAGAGGGAGTCAGATTTCCGTCGGTGACAACGGCTGCTGATGAACTGGCCTATAAAAAGGCAGCTCAGCTCATCAAATGAATTAATGGAACCTGGCTTCAAGGCATTGAACCAGGTTCGGGCAGATCCTCTGAGGGTGGAGGGGAAGGTGCGGCAGAGGATCGCGTCGGATGCTCCATGGAACATCATTATTGACCGAAAGCTGCTGAGATGATCATCCGGGTCAGAAGAGCCGTGGTAGGGTTCGACAGCTGGTAACTTGACATGGGAGGGAATCACTTCATCCATGATCCCTTTTGAGAAGGGGATGCCCTGCTCCGCCTTGGGCTGAGGCGGATGGGCCTGCTTGGCGGTGTCCAGCTCCTAGCACATCTCCCGGATCTGTCGATGGATCTCCTCTTCAGCAGTAAGAGGAGGAGCTGGACGAGGAGAGCGCAGGGACGGCGTAGAATCATGGTGGGAGGACACCGGGGAGAGGGTCCGGGCTCACCGAGATCTGGGAGGATCCCTGTCATAGCCACATCGTGGGACTGGTTTGTCCCTTCTGGGTCGATGCGGGGGGTCCATGGCTTCATGTGGACCGGAGGAGGAGGTTGCCAGAGAGGAAGGAGTTGCGGCCTCCTTATGAAGGTGCGGAGCGGGAGGAGCTGCGAAACGCTCCTGAACCAGGTGGGTCAGGGCCTGGACTTGCTGGACCAGCATGGCGAACAGGTCCTGGATCATCAGGATGGCTGGCGGTGACGGGGTTTCAATCGGTGGAGGCTGTGGTGCCACACTGCTCACCGGATCAGGTCTCTGGGAGGCGACCTGGTCCTGAGCTTCAGAGGTCGCTCTTCTTCGATTAGCCATTGGAGAGGTTCTACTCCAGATTGAGATCCTTATCTCCTTTCTTCAAGTTTTAACGGGACTTAAGGCCCTTCCTCTAGCGCCAATCTGTTGCCACCGGGATCCGTCCTCCGACTCGGGCGCGGTCGATCTCCAAGGGTGGACCTGCACAGAAGTCTTCGTGCGAGAAGCGTTGGGGGTGGCCCTCCGCGGAAGACCCTCCAACGCTCAAGTCAGTGGGGGAATCGGTGATCAACAGAAAATGGAGAGGTGGATCTCTCCGGAGAGTCTCTCCAGGGACAGCCGATCGGGAGCTCTAGGGGGAGCGCCGACGAGCAGCTGGGGAGAGAGAGAGAGAGAGAGAGAGTGAGTCGGGGGCAGTGAGCGCATACCTGAGAGAATCTGGGAGTGTCATATTTATAGGCTGTCACCTGGATCTTGAGCGCTTTCTGGAAGGTTCGAAAGTTATTGGGATACGAAGATGGATCGGATCAGGCCATTGTGGGGCCGTTGGGATCCGTATCTTGTTTGTTAAGGGATCGACGGCTAGAAGAGCTCCTTGATGGCTTGAGATCTGGTAGGTGCGTGGGTCCCAGGTAGCCGTGTTAGGTTCTAGACCACTCTCCAACGTAATTCTTTGCCTGGGATTCCATTATGATGGGTATAGGCTCTCCTGCGCTGGGTTCCGTGGAGGTGAATATCGGATCATGGATTGCTCAGGGAGGCCGAGCTATGGAAGCTCGGAGGGAGCCGAGCTATGGGAAGCTCGGGAAAAACGAGCTACAGGAAGCTCGGGGAGGCCGGGCTATGGGAGCCCGGAGAGAGCCGAGCTACAGAAGCCCGGAGAGAGCCGAGCTACAGAAGCTCGGAGAGAGCCGAGCTATGGAAGCTCGGGGGAAGGCAAGCTATGGGAGCTCGGAGTGAGCCGAGCTATGGAGGCTCGGGGAAAGCCGAACCATGGGAGGCTCAGAGAGAGCCGAGCTATGGAAGCCCGGAGAGAGCCGAGCTGTGGAAGCTCGGGGGAAGCCGAGCTACGGAAGCTCGGGGGAAGGCGAGCTATGGGAGCTCGGAGAGAGCCGAGCTATGGAAGCTCGGGGGAAACGAGCTACATGAAGCTCAGAGAGAGCCGAGCTATGGAAGGCTCGGGGAAAATGAGCCACAGGAAGCTCGGAGAGAGCCGAGCTATGGAAGGCTCGGGGAAATGAGCTACAGGAAGCTCGGGGGGTCGCGTGACCCGACGGACCACATTAGTTTAGCTTATTCCTTGGGGACATATCATAGCAGGCGGAGGGAGGGGGTCGGTCTTAACCCCCCTTGCATGATTATCAATGCAATGATGATTTTACCCCCCAACAGCTTAAAGTTACAAACACTATTTGAATGTCAAGCCTTGAATTTGTCTCAATCTTCTTTTTCTCAGGAAGGATTAGGAATACATTGTCTAATCAAAATTCATTAAAGAAATGAACTACTGCAGGGAGGAGTATTTACCTGACCCAATGTTCAAGCCTCAAGATACAACTTAGAATCCAGTAGGCAAAATATTTCCTGGCACGTCACCCCTGCTGTTTGGAGGGGTGGACGTTTTTTCTCTCTTCTCATAAGTTTTAATTTCATTTCATAAACTTAGGTGGGCTTATGCCCTCCCTTCTCAAGATACTGATATATTTTGTAGCCCAAGATGAAAGCAATACGCCAACGGTCTAAGAACACGTTTTTCAGGCCAACCCCTTAAACAATTTATTTGCAAAAAAACTGTTTGTTACTTCAAGTGTCAAACCTTGTCTGAACTATTTGAAGTCAATTCTATGAATCTACATTCACAAATGGCTCCTATTAAGACCCAGCACTGATGCTATTGTAAGTTAGAATTCTCTTTCTCATAGCCTCAGTCCTTCTTACTGTTGACTTTTGACCATTTAAAAAAAAAGGAAAAAAGTTAAAAAAATAAAAGGGGAAACATTAAAGGTGCGTGGGATGTTGGAGACGTTGGAAACGTTAGAGAAGTTGTGGAGCGTTCGGCGAGCATGCATTGAATTCTTTTATTGCACTAACGTTCTGATTTAAACGGTAACAAAGCCTAACGGATAAAAAATATCTTATATATATATATATATATATATATATATATATGCATGGCTAAGGAAAAAAAAAAGATAGAGAAGGTAGAAAACAAAAATCCAAATCCTAAAATATCTATTCGATTGTTGAAGATCCTATTGCTGCAAGTGCTAGGATTTGAGAATCTATTTCAACAAGGAATCTATCTCATTGGGATTTGAGAATCTATTTCAACAAAGAATCTATCTCAACAAGGAAGTCTGTCTCATAAAGGAAGTCAGTCTCAACAAGGAAGTCTGTCTTGGAGTTGGGAATTTATCTCAACAAGGAAGTATGTCTCAACAAGCTACTGATGGTAAAATATTTATTTACCCTTTTTATTATTATATTTTTATTTGGGCATCTGAAGTATCATTGGGTTTGCACCTTCACCCGATCGCTCGCGGTAGGAGGATCGGATCGAGCCTGGTCATTGTACCTTGGGGACAAATCGCCAATAACCTGCACGAGAGGGCGAAAACTTATACCTAGGGTAGTGTCTAACACGCCTTGACCAGTTTGATTCCTTTTAACTTTAATTTAGATTTTGAATTTAAATTTTAGATTAATTATTCTAGCATTTTCTTAAAAGGTTTTTTCAAAATTCAAAACAATTTTTCTAACAGCTAAGGACAAGTTTTTCCTATCATTAGAAATTGCTAGATTTTATTATAAGTAATTTCATTTAAAAAAAGAAGTTTTGAATTTAAAATTTAAAATTCAAAATTTAAATTTGAAAGTCAAATTTTGAAAAAAAAAATTGAAACTCAAATTAAAAATTGACTTATTTGAGTTAATTTTTGCTTAGTGGTTTTATTATAATTGCAAGTAGTTTCTAGATTTAATTCTTTTGAATGAAATTTAAAATCTAGAAATATCTAAAAAAATCATTAATTTAAAAAATTTAAATTATAAAGCTAAATCTTTAATTTTTTGGTTGTGCAGAACGCATTAAGCAACAAATTTACTTAAAATGGGTTATGATGATCTTAGTGCAATTAAACCTGAAAAATTCAATGGATTATTCTTTAGGAGGTGGCAAATATAAGTGAATACTGGCTTACCACTTTAGGTTTATTTTTTACCATAGAATTATCAGATCCCAAATCTAACACTCAACAAGGTTCTTCTAGTATAGTTGATACATCATCTTCATCAAAAACACCCCAAGAAATAGATTTTCATTGTAGACATAGAATTTTAAGTGCCCTATCTGATAATCTGTATGATGTCTACCTTCCTACTAAAATTGCTAAGGAACTATGGGATGCTCTTGAGGCTGAATATGGGATGGTTGATGCTGGTTTAGATAGATTCACTATCTCAAAATTTAGAAAGTACATAATGGTAGATTCCAAACCCATTAGTATTCAAATTCATGAATTCCAAGATTTTCTTAGAAAGTTAGAATTGACTGGTTGTAGTTTTTCTGAAAACTATAAGGTTCAAGCCTTAGTAGATTCCCTTCCACCATCTTGGTTATCCTTTGCTCGAGAGCTAAGTCATAAGCAAGGTAGCTTGACCCTAACAGAAGTGATTAACTCTATTAGGATTAAAGAAGAACACCGGCTTAAGCTCAATCAAAATCAAAAGACCGACCTTGGACCTAAAATCCATCTGACCGAGTCAAATCCAACTCCAAATCAATTCAAACCTAAGGGAAAGAATTTAAGAAAAAGAAATTCTAATCTAGATCTAACCAATCATACAAACCTTCTCAGAACCGACCGAATCAGAAGTCAAAGAATTATAAAGGCACATTCTGCTTTGTGTGTGGAAGAACAAATCATATGGCGAAGGACTGCTACCACCAAAAGATTGAACCATTGAAGAAATCATCTAAACCACAAGTTAATGTGGTTGAGAGTGGTGCTGAGCCTTCTTTCAGGTCGGTAAATTTAAAATTCTTAATTAACTCAATCCAATCTTCTTGTGATTGGTGGCTTGATTCAGGAGCTAATGTTCATGTTTGTTTTGATCGCTCCTGGTTCTCCATCTTTCAGGAATCAAGTGGAGGAGGCATGACACTTGGGAATAACTCTTCAGCACAAGTGCTTGGGAAAGGTCAAGTGGATCTAAAGATGACATCTGGAAAGATCCTAGTCCTTCATGAAGTGTTGTTAGTTCCTAGTGTTAGAAGAAATTTGATTAGTGGATCTTTTCTTATATCTAGAGGATATAAAATTGTTCTAGAGTCAAATAAAGTTGTAATTACTCGTAATAATGAGTTTGTTGGTAAAGATTTTGTATGTGAAGGTCTTTTTAAATTAAATGTATCCTCTAAGTTATCTAATAAAAGTTCTTTTCTTTTTAATGTTGAATCTTCAAATGTTTGGCATAGTAGACTTGGTCATGTAAATTTTGATCGTATTCATTACATGACAAATCTTAATCTAATTCCTAATATTCATGTTGATAGAAAGTTTAAATGTGAGATTTGTATTCAAGCTAAGATGCCTAGAAAATCATTTAAATCAGTAAATAGGAGTTCAACGTTTCTTGAATTAGTCCATAGCGATGTATGTGACTCTACCAAGTTTCCTACACGGGGAGGAAGTCGTTACTTTGTAACATTCATAGATGACTTCTCTCGTTATTGTTACATATATTTGATAAAATCTAAGGATGAAGTATTATATAAGTTTAAGATTTATAAGGTAGAAGCTGAAACCCAAACTGAGAAAAAGCTTAAGAAATTTAGGTCAGATCGCGGTGGTGAATATACCTCAAATGAAATGACTCTATTTTGTCAAAAATATGGGATTATTCATGAAGTTACACCACCATACTCTCCTCAGTCCAATGGTGTAGCTGAATGAAAAAATCGTACGTTAATGGATATGGTTAATTCAATGTTAATAAGTTTAGGTGTACCCGAGAACTTATGGGGGAAGCTATTTTAGCTACATGTTATATTTTAAATAGGATACCCTTTAAGGATAGTCCTAAAATACCTTTTGAGCTTTGGAAAGGTAGAACACCCAGGCTAGATTATCTTAAAGTGTGGGGATGCTTAGCTAAGGTAGGAATACCTGAACCTAAGAGAAGAAAAATAGGACCTAAAATCGTAGATGCTATCTTTATAGGTTATTCCTTAGATAGCAGTACAAATAGGTTTCTAGTGATAAACTCTGATATAAGTGGCATCTCAAATAATACTCTTATCGAATCAAGAGATGCTACTTATTTTGAAAATGTTTTTCCTTTCAAGAATCAAGTACCCAATCAACTTTCTTCTAATCATTACTTGGTTCATGATTCTTTTAAAGCTGGGTCTTCTAATGAGTCAAAGAAAAGGAAAAGATCTAATCATGAAGGTGAACCTTCTGAACTTAGGAAAAGTTCAAGGATAAGGAAAGAAAAAGACCTTGGTGAAGGTTTCTTTACTTTCTTAGTCGAAGACGAACCTTCTTCTTTTTCAAAGGCGATGTCTTCCCCTTATGCTCCTTTTTTAGAAGGAAGCTATTCTTTCTGAATTTAATTCAATCTTACAAAATAAAACTGGATATTATCTGATTTACCCCTAGATGCAAACCTTTAGGGTGTAAGTGGGTATTTAAGAAGAAATTCAGACCTGATGGCTCAATAGAAAAGCATAAGGCTAGATTAGTAGCCAAAGGGTATAACCAAAAGAAAGGGTTAGATTTCTTTGATACATATTCTCTTGTAGCTAGAATAATAACCCTTAGATCACTTCTTGCCATTGCTTCCATTCATATGTTAATCATTCATCAAATGGATGTGAATACTGCGTTCCTAAATGGAAATCTTGAGGAGGAGATCTATATGGAACAACCTGAAGGTTTTGTTGTAAAGGGACAAGAAGACAAGGTTTGTAAACTTATCAAGTCCCTTTATGGTCTTAAACAGGCTCTTAAACAATGGCATGAGAAATTTGATCAAATTATTCTATCTTTTGGATTTCAAATCAATAATCATAATAAGTGTGTTTATTCTAAAATCATCGACAATGATTGTGTAATACTTTGCTTATATGTAGATGATATTTTAATTTAGGTGAAGCCGATGTAATCCTAGGGATGAAACTTATCAAGTCCCATGAAGGGATAGCTCTCTCTCTTTCTCATTCTATAGAAAAAATGATCAAGAAGTTTGGTTATTCCAATCTTAAATCAATATCTACTCCTTTTGATCCTAGTTTTCACCTGAAGAAAAATTTAGGTGACCCAATTAATCAATTAAAATATTCTCAAATTATAGGATCTCTCTTGTATGTAGCAAACAGGACAAGACCTGATATTGCCTATGCCGTAGGAAGGCTTAGTAGATATAATCAAAATCCTGATCAATCTCATTGGGTAGCCTTAGAAAGAGTGTTCCGATATTTAAAGGGAACACTTAATCTCTCCTTGATGTTCACTGATTACCCTGAGATGGTTGAGGGTTACAGTGATGCTAATTGGGTCACTGATTCTCATGATTTAAAATCAACCACCGGATATGTTTTTCTTCTTGGCGGTGCTGCTATTTCTTGGGGATCCACTAGGCAAACTATTATTTCTAGAAGCACCATGGAGGCCGAGTTGATAGCTATGGATACCACCTGTAATGAGGCAGAGTGGATAAAAAATCTAATATCAAAGCTACCTTTGGTACCTAAGCCAGTTCTAACTATATCAATCCATTGTGATAATAAGGCCGCAATTGAACTGACAAATCAAAAGAGTACCAATAAAAAGATGAATCGCCATATACGGCTTCATCATAAGTCTATAAGATAACATAAGAAAACTAATGTTATCTCTTTGAAATTTGTCAAATCTGAGAAGAATTTGGCAGATCAATTAACCAAGGGATTATCTAGGAGTGGAGTCCTAGATTCATCGAGGGGGATGGGGCTTAAGCCCATTATTTGATCATCAGCAGTGGATACCCAACCTATGTGATTGGAGATCCCATGAATGAGGTTCAATGTGGTAGAAACGAAGCTGATTGAGTGATCGTATTAGAGCACAAATTTTAAAATTTTTTAACCCATCACTATGATGAGTGCTCTTATAAAGTGACAAAGTAAATTTGTGTAAGGTTGAGTGATTCTCTTAATGGATCCGAGGTAGGTTATCTGCAGGGTATTAGTCACAAATACCCTTGGAGGATTCACCTATATGAGAATTATCATATGAGGCCGTGACTAAAGGTTTGGGCTAACCTTAAGAAATTCTTATGAAAAATCAAGGTACTAAGCGCAAGGCCTTTAATATGCGCTAACCGCTTAAACCCAATTGATTCGTACTGTGTGTGTGATTAGTAGAATTCTGAGTGAAGGACCTAGTTCAAGGTCTAATCCACTATGGTTCCTTCAGATGTATACAATCAACACTAAGTGATGTTCAAGTCCACAGGACACTTCACTAATTGCACAGTATAAGATGCCCTAAATTTTTTGGTATATTAATTTTATTATTTATTTTATTTTATTTTATTTTTATTTTTTAACTTTTATGGGGGATTGTTGACTTTTGACCATTTTAAAAAAAGGAAAAAAGTTAAAAAATAAAAGGGGAAACATTAAAGGTGCGTGGGACGTTGGAGATGTTGGAAACGTTGGAGACATTGCAGAGCGTTCCGCGAGCATGCATTGAATTCTTTTATTGGGCTAACATTCCGATTTAAATGGTAACAAAGCCTAACGGATAAAAAATATCTTATATATATATATATATATATATATATATATATATATATATATATATATATGTGTGTGTGTGTGTGTGTGTGTGTGTGTGTGTGTGTGTGTAGGCTAAGGAAAAGAAATAAGATAGAGAAGGTAGAAAACAAAAATCCAAATCCTAAAAGATCTAATCGATTGTTGAAGATCCTGTTGCTGCAAGTGCTGGATTGAGAATCTATCTCAAAAGGAAGTCAGTCTCAACAAGGAAGTCTGTCTCAACAAGGAAGTCTGTCTTGGAGTTGGGAATCTATCTCAACAAGGAAGTCTGTCTTAATAAGCTACTGGTGGTAAAAGATTTATTTATCCTTTTATTATTATATTTTTATTTGGGCATCTGAAGTATCATTAGGTTTGCACCTCCATCCGATCATGCTCGCGGTAGGAGAATCGGATCGAGCCATGTCGTTATACCTTGGGAACAAATCGCCAACAACCCGCACAAGGGGGCAAAAACTTATCCTTAGGGTGGTGTCTAACACGCCTCGACCAGTTTGATTCCTTTTAACTTTAATTTAGATTTTGAATTTAAATTTTAGATTAATAATTCTAGCATTTTCTAAAAAGGTTTTTTCAAATTCAAAACAATTTTTCTAACACCTACCTTAGGTTTTCCCCTCTTCTCCTATATCCTTCGACTCAAGACCTTTCTTCATAAGGCCATGTCAGATTCTCATCGTATGTGACCAAACCAAATCAAAATGATCTTTCCCCACTTCGTCCACGCTAGCTGTAACTCCTACTTGGACTCTCTATTGGAATGTTTGTTTTATAGGACTTTCCTATAAGCCATAAAGTGTGTCATCTGCATAAAAACTTGGAAGCTCCTTTCTGTTTCATCCGACTTTAATTATATTGCATATATCTTCACCCATCTCTCTACAGCTCTACTCTTTAGATTCAATAATGGGACTAACCTCTCTTGGTATCACTTGTCCGTCAACCTTAAATAGAGCCCCAGTTTCATCACCATTTCCCTCAAAATTCCATTCAAAAGCTTTATTTATGTTAAACTAATTTTCAAACCCTTCTGAATTTTTCACCCCATAAATCTAATTTAGCATTAACTTTTCCTCTTATTGTCAATCAACAGTTACTTGTAAGTAGCACACCATGATACATCCTCTTAAATATTAGCAGCAAGTTCAATTATAAATAGTCTATGAACAAGATCCTAGGATTTGAACCTTAAAGTAAGCACATCACAATAATAAAAAATCTTGTCCAACAACTTCTAAGGCTTGTCTTTGCACCAGCATGCATAGACCCCACCAAATTGCCGTTCATGTTATATCATAATCTTTTTTATCACATAGAGACTCGCTTACCCTCCTTTTGTTGAGAAATCTGTTCAAGCTAGGTTATTTTATTTTCTTCTCGATATTTTACCATCAGTTGCCTAAGCAAAAAGATAGCCTCCACTGCTGACCATCCTAGCATAAAACCAAAGAATTAAACATCTGAAGTCAACAATAAGTAGTAGTTTTGCAGTCCAGCAACCATCCCTCAGCATCTTTCCCAGTTCCCTATCATTAAACTGCTTGCAAAATGTCAATTCAGTTGCATCATAAAGATATAAGTTGATGACTCCAAATCACCGGCCTTGAGCGTGCGGTCGTCTCCTCTAGTGAGCTCCTCGCGCCTGCAAGCAAGTCCCGGGGGCCGGAAGGGGCCCCAGCGGGACCCTCCGACGCTCAAGTCAGTGGTCTGGGCATCAGCCGTGAGCTTGAGGAAGCTCAAAAGAGAAAAAGAGAGAGAGAGGCCCAGAGAGAAGCTCCCTCTGTGTGAGCGTTTAGGAGTGTTATGAGTGTGTTACCTCCCCCCTGGTCGAGGTTCCTCTTACCTTTTTATAGATGCCTGAAATCCGTGGGCTTGGGGCGTGATCACTTGTCAGAGCATTAATTGACGCCAGTACAGTGGAGCTTACCTCCATATGACGTGTCAAGCTGTAGGACGTGTCCTGTCAGAGTAGGTGGTCACAGGGCATGGCCGATCGTTACGACGCTTGCCAAACATGTCCCCTACGTCACCTTTTTGGTTGTCCTATATGGACAGTGATGGGTGACAAAGCTAGTTGTATGGGTCCCAAGGTACAGCCATTGGGGGAGAAGGATGATGTTGAGTTGAAGCCAACTATCCCTCATAGAGTGTTGAGTATGGAGTGCTTACGTGGCCCTGCTCATGCCTTGGATGAGCTTGCATGGCATTGTTCACGTACAAGGCTCTGTTCACTTACTTGCATGGCATTGCTAACGGCGAGGGAGCTTGGCAGCTTGGAGGTGTCGGCCTTGGAGGTGTCAGCCATCGGGATTCGGCCCTGGAGGGGTCGGCCCTGGGGGGTCGGCCCTGGGAGGTCAGCCCTGGAGGGGTCGGCCCAAGAGGGGTCGGCCCTGAAGGGGTCGACCCAGGAGGGGTCGGCCTAGGAGGGGTCGGCCCTGGGAGGTCGGCCCTGGAGGGGTCGGCCCTGGTGGGGTCGGCCCTGGGAGGTTGGCCCAGGAGGGGTCAGCCCTGGAGGGGTCGGCCCTGGGAGGTCGGCCCTGGAGGGGTCGGCTCAGGAGCGGTCGGCCCTGGGGGGGTCGGCCTGGAGGGGTCGGCCCTGGGAGGGGTCGGCCCTGGAGGGGTCGGCCCTGGGGGTCGGCCTCGGGGGGTCGGCCCTAGAGGGGTCGGCCTTGGGAGGTCGGCCCCAGGGTTGAGAAGGAGAGCCAAAGCAAGATGCTCGCGACACTTCTTTCCATTAAATGCTCTTCAAGCCATTATGACCATTTCTGCACCATTAAAGGCTCCAGCCCATTGACTCGACCGAACATTAATGACGTAAGGTGGCCTTTGGGAAACCCATGCACATAACGTGTCCTCTTATTCTCTTTCTTCATTATGACAAGAGCAATGCCGTGGAGGGGTGTTTGTAGCTGAGGCCGAAGGGGGGCTCTATCAGTTTTCTTCCTTCACGATTCTCTAACGGCGTTGGATCAGCCACATCAGATGCCCCCTCGCCTCTGAGACGAAGCGGGCCTACCCCAACAAGGCGAAAGGGGCGTTACCTCCCAAGTGGCTGATCCTCGCCTGATGCAGGGCTTCATGTGCCGACGGGTGTCGGGCTTCACACCTGGCTGTTGCAGGGCTTCATGTGCCGACGGGCGTCGGGCTTCATGTGCCGATGGGTGTCGGGCTTCATACCTGGCTATTGCAGGGCTTCATGTGCCGATGGGTGTCGGGCTTCACGCCTGGCTGGTGCAGGGCTTCATGTGCCGACGGGCGTCGGGCTTCATGCCTGGCTGTTGCAGGGCTTCATGTGCCGATGGGTGTCGGGCTTCACGCCTGGCCGGTGCAGGGCTTCATGTGCCAACGGGCGTCGGGCTTCATGCCTGGCTGGTGCAGGGCTTCATGTGCCGATGGGCGTTGGGCTTCATGCCTGGTTGGTGCAGGGCTTTATGTGCCGACGGGCATCGAGCTTCATGCCTGGCTGGTGCAGGGCTTCATGTGCCGACGGGCATCGGGCTTCATGCCTGGCTAGTGCAGGGCTTCATGTGCCGATGGGCGTCGGGCTTCATGCCTGGCTGGTGCAGGGCTTCATGTGCCGACGGGTGTCGGGCTTCACGCCTGGCTGGTGCAGGGCTTCATATGCCGACGAGTGTCGGGCTTTTGTTACTGAGAGCCGATGGTACACCGCTCTGCCAGTGGTACATTGGGCTTCATGCCTGGCTGGCCCAGGGCTTTGGTGCCGACCGAGGTCGGGCTTTTGTTGCTGAGAGTCGGTGGTACACCGCTCTGCCAGTGGTACACTGGGCTTCATGCCTGGTTGGCCCAGGGCTTTGGTGCCGATCGGGGTCAGGCTTTTGTTGCTGAGAGCCGGTGGTACATCACTCTGCCAGTGGTACACTGGGCTTCATGCCTGGCTAGCCTAGGGTTTTGGTGCCGATCGGGGTCGGGCTTTTGTTGCTGAGAGCCGATGGTACACCGCTCTACCAGTGGTACACTAGGCTTCATGCCTGCCTGGCCCAGGGCTTTGGTGCCGACCGGGGTCGGGCTTTTGTTGCTGAGAGCCGATGGTACACCTCTCTGCCAGTGGTACACTGGGCTTCATGCCTGGGCCTAGGGCTTTGGTGCTGACCGGGGTTGGGCTTTTGTTGCTGAGAGCCGGTGGTACACCGCTCTGCCAGTGGTACACTGGGCTTCATGCCTGGCTGGCCCAGGGCTTTGGTGCCGACCGGGGTCGGGCTTTTGTTGCTGAGAGCCGGTGGTACACCGCTCTGCCAGTGGTACACTGGGCTTCATGCCTGGCTGGCCCAGGGCTTTGTGCCGATCGGGGTCGGGCTTTTGTTGCTGAGAGCTGGTGGTACACCGCTCTGCCAGTGGTACACTGGGCTTCATGCCTGGCTGGCCCAGGGCTTTGGTGCCGACCGGGGTCGGGCTTTTGAAACGCCAACATGAGGTTGGTCTTGGAGGCTGATACAAGGTTGGTCTTCCCTGCATGACATTTTTAAGTGTCAATGAAAGAAAATTGTCTTAAGTGCATCGTACTTAGCTCTTGTAGCACCCCTATTTTCCCTATGTGGATTTGAGCATTTCGCCCGCTGGTGGTCTGCCCCCCAGGGAATCAAGTTGGGACGGAGCCTGGAGTCGATTGATGACTAGCTCCTCTCCGAAATGAAGCTGGGGACCCATCTTTGGAGTGTAGTGAAGAGAGAGATGGGATCTAGAGCCGGGGACTGGAGCGGAGCCATGGACAAGAGTCGGAGACGAACTCGGGAGCTAGAGGTCGCTGAGGGAAGCCCGAGCAGCCAACGGCCGTTGAAGATGAGCGGCCGGGAGAGTCCGCTGAAGTCGGACGGTTAGGAGAGGATGTTGCTGGGAGTTATAGGATTCGGGCAGCCTCGACATTGATCCAAGGTAAGGAGCCCTCCAGCTTCCATGGTCCTTCTCTCTCCTATGAAGTCTCATTACGTGCATGGGCGCATGTAATGCATCTGGACGCGGTTGCTTTGGGAGCTTTCACTCGGACCTAGGATGTGGCAGAGATGAAGAGAAGCTTGCCTAGCGCTCGGGGATGTGGTGCCAGGAGCATGAAAACGGGAGCCTCCGGGGCTGGATCTGAAGCCGAGGCGCTAGCGTCGGGTCTGGAGAAGAGCCGATGCCTCGGGGCAGAGTCGGGAACCGGAGCCATGGCCGGACCTTCCTCTGCATCGCTATCTATGGGAGAGAGGGCTGCTTGTGCGGCGAGTGGTGGCTCTCTGAGCTTTAAGTCGCTGATGGGCTTGATGATGTTGGACCTCTTGCTGGGGAGGTTCCCAGCAGGATGAAGGATAGCTGGCCTGGGCAGTGACCAAAGGGCGAGTAGAAGCTTTTTCTCGTTGTTGCATGTCATAAGATGTTGTTTCTAGAGCTTTTGGACAGCCACCGTCAATGTTTGAATTTGTAGGATGAGTGGCAACATGTTCTATTTGAATGGTCTGAGATAGTGGTGATGATTGAACGAAAGGCTGGCCTCCTGCTGCTCAGCTCGTTGAAGGTGCCCCCCAGCTTAACTGGTGAAATCTTCACAATCCACCATCTTCACGATCCACCGTTTTGATAAAAAGGGATGAGGATCTGCAAACTAGCATCGTTGATCCCTCCTATCTGGCGCGCCAATCTGATGATGCCAAATCACTGGCCTTGAGCGTGCGGTCGTCTCCTCTAGTGAGCTCCTCGTGCCTGCAAGCAAGTCCCGAGGGCCGGAGGGGCCCCAGCGGGACCCTTCGATGCTCAAGTCAGTGGTTTGGGCATCAGCCATGAGCTTGAGGAAGCTCGAAAGAGAAAAAGAGAGAGAGAGGCCCAGAGAGAAGCTCCCTCTGTGTGAGCGTTTAGGAGTGTTATGAGTGTGTTACCTCCCCCCTGGTCGAGGTTCCTCTTACCTTTTTATAGATGCCTAAAATCCGTGGGCTTGGGGCGTAATCACTTGTCAGAGCATTAATTGATGCCAGTACAGTGGAGCTTACCTCCATATGACGTGTCAAGCTGTAGGCCGTGTCCTGTCAGAGTAGGTGGTCGCAGGGCATGGCCGATCGTTACGGCGCTTGCCAAACATGTTCCCTACATCACCTTTTTGGTTGTCCTATATGGACAATGATGGGTAACAAAGTTAGTTGTGTGGGTCCCAAGGTACAGCCATTGGGGGAGAAGGATGATGTTGAGTTGAAGCCAACTATCCCTCGTAGAGTGTTGAGTATGGAGTGCTTGCGTGGCCCTGTTCATGCCTTTGGATGAGCTTGCATGGCACTGTTCATGTACAAGGCTCTGTTCACTTACTTGCATGGCACTGTTAACAGCGAGGGAGCTTGGCAGCTTGGAGGTGTCGGCCTTGGAGGTGTCGGCCGTCAGGGTTCGGCCCTGGAGGGGTCGGCCCTAGAGGGGTCGGCCCTAGGGGGTCAGCCCTGGGAGGTCAGCCCTGGAGGGGTCGGCCCAGGAGGGGTCGGCCCTGAAGGGGTCGGCCCTGGAGGGGTCGGCCCTGGGAGGTCAGCCCTGGAGGGGTCAGCCCTGGGGGGTCGGCCCTGGAGGGGTCGGCCCTGGGAGGTCAGCCCTAGAGGGGTCGGCCCAGGAGGGGTCGGCCCTGGAGGGGTCGGCCCTGGGAGGTCGGCCCTGGAGGGGTCGGCCCTGGAGGGGTCGGCCCTGGAGGGGTCGGCCAAGGAGGGGTCAGCCCTGGGGGGTCGGCCCTGGGAGGGGTCGGCCCTGGAGGGGTCGGCCCTGGGAGGTCAGCCCTGGAGGGGTCAGCCCTGGGGGGTCGGCCCTGGAGGGGTCGGCCCTGGGAGGTCAGCCCTAGAGGGGTCGGCCCAGGAGGGGTCGGCCCTGGAGGGGTCGGCCCTGGGAGGTCGGCCCTGGAGGGGTCGGCCCTGGAGGGGTCGGCCCTGGAGGGGTCGGCCAAGGAGGGGTCAGCCCTGGGGGGTCGGCCCTGGGAGGGGTCGGCCCTGGAGGGGTCGGCCCTGGGAGGGGTCGGCCCTGGGCGGTCGGCCCTGGGAGGGGTTGGCCCAGGAGGGGTCGGCCCTGGAGGGGTCGGCCCAGGAGGGGTCGGCCCTGGGAGGTCGGCCCAAGAGGGGTCGGCCCTGGAGGGGTCGGCCTTGGGAGGTCGGCCCAGGAGGGGTCGGCCCTGGGGGGTCGGCCCTGGAGGGGTCGGCCTTGGGAGGTCAGCCCCAGGGTTGAGAAGGAGAGCCAAAGCAAGATGCTTGCGACACTTCTTTCCATTAAATGCTCTTCAAGCCATTATGACCATTTCTGCACCATTAAAGGCTCCAGCCCATTGACTCGACCGAACATTAATGACGTAAGGTGGCCTTTGGGAAACCCACGCACATAACATGTCCTCTTATTCTCTTTCTTCGTTATGACGAGAGCAATACCGTGGAGGGGTGTTTGGAGCTGAGGCCGAAGGGGGGCTCCGTCAGTTTTCTTCCTTCACGATTCGCTAACGGCGTTGGATCAGCCACATCATAAAGATATAAGTGTTGGTCGAGTCATATTATAGAGTACACAAAAGGGCCTATAAGTGCAATGTCTCTTTCACTTACTTAAGTTCTTGTCACATTCAATTGATCATTCATTAGTGCAACCATGCTGCCCCACCTCTCTCTTTTGGAATGTAAAGGGAGGACATGCATTTTCTGATGTTTTGTGGACTTTTATGCAGAAAGTCATGCTTATAAGTCAGTGATACTGTGACTAAACCATTCCCTTCAAACATGGACCCAAGGCAAAGGATCAGCTAAAGAGATACCGCACATGCCATTCAATGAGAATGCTATGCCAACACTTTTGAATATGTCATGTCTCAAGGAAATCCATATAAGGTAAGGAAATCTTTATAGACAGTGAATGTGAAAGATAACACAGATACAAGCAAAGGAACCCACCAAGGATTGCCTAGCAGTTAAGTGGACTGCAGAGGCTCATTCGCAGACTCCTTATCTATGAGTTTACACAGATTTGGAAAAGCTATGCAGGATCTCGAAGGTAATCAAGAGAGTACAGGTCAATGTGAACACGGAGGTAGTCAAATGGAGAAGGAATTCACACAGGACTAGCAAGTGGTTGCTTGGCTTGTGACAGTTCAAGAAGCAGATTAGATGCACAAGCGCATAACTGAGATTATGAGCAGTTGTGCATGTCTGGTACTAGGCAGATTATATAGTTAAATGGAAAGTGATGACGCCAAGACACCCTCCTCGAACGTCAGGGATGACGGACGTCTCCCTCCTCGAAGTCCTGCAAGAAAGTTCCCTGAGACCAGTGGCACCGGTGGGGACCCTCCGACGATCAAGTCAGATGTTTGGGCTCAGACAAAGAACCGCTCCAGCGAAGAGGAGCTGAGGCAGTTAGGGTTTTTGCTGGGAGAAAGAAAGCTCAGAAAAACTAGAGTTCAGATCCCACTTACAGCGTGAGTATGTGTCTTTTATACCTGTCCGAATACCCTAACTTGTGGCTTCGAAAGATCTCCATCGTACCGTTGCTGCGTGTGATACCACACGTGTCCGGTGGCTGTGTAGGCGTTCTGTGTACGTCGCTGGTTGATATGACTGGGCTCCATTGCTAGAGGTAGCGAGTCGTACGCTGTAGCGAGGCATGGTGATGCACAGGGACATGCAACGCGCCAAACACCGTTATGAGGCATGGCCCTCCGTAACGAGGCACAATCACGAAAGTACCAAATGGTATGCCATGGCAAGGCGTGGTCATGCGCTGAAAATCATGTGTAAGCACCGTGCAACCTGATAGTTGCTGTTTTCCTTAGCAGTTGAGTCGCATGTTAATCACCGATGACCCCACCCCCCGACCCCGAGGGGGTACCGGGGGTGGGGAATGACTGTGCACCCCGAGACCGATGGGGGCCTCGGGGTTAAGAAATGATGACCCCCCCCCGACCCGAGGGGGTGCCGGGGGTGGGGGAATGACAGTGCACCCTGAGACCGGTGGGGGCCTCGGAGTTAAGAAATGATGACCCCACCCTCGACCCCGAAGGGGTGCCGGGGGTGGGGGGATGACAGTGCACCCCGAGACCGATGGGGGCCTCGGGTTTAGGAAATGATGACCCCACCCTCCGACCCCGAGGGGGTGCCGGGGGTGGGGGATGACAGTGCACCCCGAGACCGGTGGGGGCCTCGGGTTTAAGAAATGATGACCCCACCCCCCGACCCCGAGGGGGTCGGGGTGGGGGATGATAGGGCACCCCGAGACCGGTGGGGGCCTTGGGTTTAAGAAATGATGACCCCACCCCCCGACCCCAAGGGGGTGCCGGAGGTGGGGGATGACAGTGCACCCCGAGACCGGTGGGGGCCTCGGGTTTAAGAAATGATGACCCCACCCCCGACCTGAGGGGGTGCCGGGGGTGGGGGGATGACAGGACACCCCGAGACCGGTGGGGCCTCGGGTTTAAGAAATGATGACCCCACCCCCCGACCCCGAGGGGGTGCCGGGGGTGGGGGAATGACAGTAGCTGCCGTTACCTTTTCTGACGATACTGGGATCAGTCATATCAGATGCCCCCTCGCCCCTGGGGCGAAGCGGGTCCCACCGCTGAGGCTCAAGGGGCGTTCTCCATGTGGCTGATCCCTGTCCTCGACTTTTATGCGGACGGTGCGGGGAATGTAAGGAGGCGGCCCTCCGTACACTGTGCCAGCCATGATCACCCTCGAGAATGAGGACGGGCTCTTCGGAGTCCGTGCGAAAAGGCGTATCATCATTTCCTCTCATTACGGCGACGTCAGCGAGGTCCCATCACTGGCCGGGGGCGTGCCGTACCACGCGCTGGGGCGTTCCTCGAGGCGAACCGGCGTATGGCAAGGAGCCGCGTGGCCGACGAGACATGGCGGGACGTTTTGAAAACTCAATAAAGCTGGGTGAGGGGGGGGACCGATGCCACACCACCCTTGCCATCGCCTTCTTCCTTGCTTGCTCTCCAGTTCTCCTGCGTTCTGCGAGCCCGCGCCCGGTTTTCTTTGCCTCCCAGGTTAGCTTTCTGTCTTATTCATGAGTTCCCCCTCCTGGACCTCGGAGGACGGTTCTGAGGACCGTCCTCCCTCTGTGAGTCGCCATATTTCTCCACTCCTTCTCCCCCACTTGAGTGGTCCTCCGATCCGGAGGACCACATCCCTCTGGCCCGACGACAGGCCACCGGTGGGGCCCCATCCATCCCTTTGGCCCGGCGACAGACCACTGGTGGGGCCCCATCGAGGGGCCACCGGCTGAGGGCCGGGACCTCCTCGAGGGTGGAGGAGTCCCCAGAGGGGACGACCTCCTCAATGAAGCGGTCGGACCTGGAAAGGATCCGGGCCCGCTACAGAATCCCCGGGAGATCGAATTATTCCCGCCAACCCCTGACGACCGGGTCATCTCTCCCGACCCGGTCGGTAGCTCTCTACGAGGTCTGCCTACAGGTAGGTCTCCGTCCCCCTTTTCATCCTTTTTTGTCAACCTCCTTGATTTCTACTCCTTGACCCCCTCCCAGCTAGTCCCGAACTCTTGTCGTGTAATTAGCGCCTTCATTCTCTGTCACCGCTAGGTATCACCCCTAGGATTAGTTTTTCATAACTTCTATTCCCTCCGAGCCCAAAAGGGTGGTGGCTGTTCCAGCCCCGACCCAATAGGGTCTGAAGCTCTTTTGCCTTCATCAATCAAGGGGTGGAAACCCCGTTCTTCTTTGCCAACGTCGACCAAGTCCGGCCCCGGTGGGGGACCCCGACCTCCGAGGAACGCCGTGGCCGTCAGCCTGGGGACCGGGAGGCGATGGGGTATTGCTGACCGCCGAGATTCCCCGGTACACCTTGCTGCTATCGGAGGACAACTTGGAGTCGGCGGGCCTCATCTCCCATCGGGGTAAGCCTTCTCCACACTTAGCCAAAAATTCTGCCCCTCTTCTTTTTCTTCTTTTTTCTTTTTTTTTTTTTTTTTGTTCTGAAAACCTGACTTGTGTCATGCAGCAATGAAAATTCCGAGGCGAAATTGATAAGGGTTGCCAAGAAAAGGGGCCGAGAAGGGCCGTCCGGGGCCAGCAGGCCCCGGCCCCGAAACGCCGGTGGTCCGGGCCTCCCTCCCGCACCAGTCTCCCCACCCCCGGCTCCGCCACACATCCCTGCCGTACCGGAGGTCGACCTTACGGCCGACACTCCACCGGAGGTGGGAGCGACAGCGGGAGCCACCGCCGAAGAGCCAGCAGCGGGGGCGCACGTGCCAACCGGAGAGCTCCCGGTCCCCGGGGGAGCGACCCCACCAGACGCTGCCAGGGACTGGGGCGAGGGACCATCCGGCCCTACGAGCCCACCCCCCGAGGGGCCGCTTAGGGAGTGGCCCGCACACAGAGCCGGGGACATCAGAGGCGGAGGGAGGCGAGGGCGCACCCAGGCCGCCCCTGGACTCCTTGGACGACGGCCATTGGGCCGAGCGGGTCCTGGGTCCAGTCTTTGATCTTAGGATCATTGAGGATCTCAGTCATCTGGGGGCGGGTGCATTCTTCCGGGACTCTTACGCCGCCGTGGTCAAGGTAAGCATCTTTTCGTTTTTCCCCTTTATTGTTCATACGTATATATTTGCTGACCTGGGCTTATGCGTGCAGATCGCGCACTCCCTGAGGCTGCCAGGGAGGTAATCCAAGGGGAAAGAACGTTCTGCGGGAGACGCAGAAGGAGATCGAGGAGGCCCAGCGCCGCATGGAAGAGGCAGAGAGGGTGCTGGAGGCGGTCAAGGAGACCTGCGCGAGCGAGGTGAGGGCCGCCATGAGCCGGGCGGAGATGGAGGCCGTCCGTACGCGCGCAGCGCTTTCTCAGATGGCGGAGGCTGAGAGCGCGGTCATGGCCAAAGATATGCACATCTCTGAGTTGACCTCAGCTCTCCAGGAGGCCGAGGACCGGGCGGGCACGGCGACGGAAGAAGCAAGAGTGGCAAGGGAGGAGACCTGCCGGTGCGAGGAAGAGTTGAGCCGCGCTCGAGAGGAGATAAGCCATGCTCGAGAGGCTGAAAGGATCACGGCGGAGGCCCTCGCTGCAGAGAAAGCTCGGGCCGCTGGGCTCATCGAGGAATACAAGGTGTCTGAGCGTTTCGCAGACGACCTGGCCGAAGCTTCGGCCGCTGTATTCCTTGACGGGTTTCAGCACGCCAAGGAAAAGGTGGCCAGGGATTTGAATTTCCCCCGGGCCCTGGAGGTCGAATTGGAACAGTTGTCAGACCATGCCCCTTCCGATGATGAGCCCGCACCGGCAGAGCCATGAGTTCGCACCCGTGATTTTGCTTTTTCTTTTCTTGCTTTTGTAAGCCCGACTACGTCGGAGTTTTGTAGTCCTCAGTTAATGAAAATACTCTTCACAATGATCTCTGAATTGTTGTTGACTTTATCAATTGATATGTGGCCCCATGACTCTATTCATTCTGATAATTCCGGGGGACACCTCCCCATCCGCGCCACCCCACCTTAGTCGCTTGAACCCTAGAGTTAGAGCTAGGTAGGGTTAAATTTTAGGAGCAGGGACGCCGCCGATCGGAGATTAGGCTGGTAGGCCTCCTCGGGCCATAGGCGCAGCGCCTTGTCAAGTATTGGACCTGGTGCTGGTCTGGCGCGCAGCTTAATGCCTGCGGGACTTAGCTCTCATTGACCGGCAGGGTGTCGGGTCTTGATTGTGAAGAATCGTTGGTGCACCGCTCCGCCGGCGGTTAGCTGGGCCTTGTGCAGGAATGGTGGGGCCACCGTGCAGGGCCTTGAGTGCCGACGGAGCGCCGGGCTCACATCCGCCGCGGCCGGAGGGACGAGCTTCTCCACCGCGGCCGCCACCGGGAATCCCACCGCTCGGCACTTCACATCCGCCCCGCCGACTCCCACGGGGGCGCCGGCGGAGGCAGACACCGGGTTCACCGTCCAGCGGTACGGCCCAAGCCACTTGGCGCGCATGTACCAGCTCTTCCGCCACGGCGGCACGTGCAGGCGCCGGCTCCGTAGTGACCGCCGCGCCGCGTCCGCCACCACCCGCACCACCTGTCGCACCGCCTCTGGCATCGCCACGGCCACCTGCGGCAGTGCCGCCAGCAGCCGCCCGTACTCCTCCGTTGCGTGCGCCACCTGGAACTCCGCCGCGAATTCCAAGTCCACGATGTACCTCATCACCTCCCCCGCCTTCCCTGCCGCAGCCACCACGTCTATGTACTCGTAGCTCCCGGCGGCAACCCCGCCGGACGTCTCCCACCTCGACTTGCAGATTCCGGCATTGTACCCAGCCTTCCTCAGCGTCGCCATCACCGCCCTACGGAACGCAGATCCGTTCGTTCTGAAGCCGGCGAAGGCCTCCGCCGCAGCGAGGACATCGGTGACCAGCCGAGCCCGGAAGGGGTCCTTCTCCGCCGGCGTGTGGAGTAAATCCCAAACAGTCTCCACGGCGGCGGCGGGGGCGCGCCCGCCGACGTGATCGTCATCGTCGGTGTCGCCGTGGTCGGAGGCATCACCGGCGGCGGAGGGGACGTCGGCGGCGCTCTCGAGGAGGAAGTCGTGGACGAGGCCGGAGAAGCAGGCGTCGGCGCCCTGCTCGCTGCCGCTGCTGCCACTGGCGCAGCCGGTCATCTGGTGGGAGTCATCTCCGCGGAGGCGGGCCTTCACCCTGTCGTCCAGGGGGGCGGTCACGCTCTTCGATCGCATGAATACCGCCATCCGCCGGGCAGAGATCGATCACAGCTTCCGAGAGAGCGGCGGAGGAGAGAAGGGAAGGGAAGACCATAGAAGAGAAGATCATGGTTGCGGTCTTTATAGCTGGAGGAGGGATGGTGGGGCCACCGTGCACGGCGAAGAAGGGGAGAAATGCCGGGTACAATTCTTAATTCCTCCTGGAAAAAAAAAATAATATTTTGGAATTTTTACCGTGGAATATTCCTCCTCGCTCCCCTCTGGAAGGCTGCAGCTATAATTTTTGTTAATTAATTTTTTTTTTAAAAAAAGAAGATAAAAAAAGATTTATCGGGTTTATGGTGGGAGAGGATATTCCAGGGGAGGAGCCGAGCGGGAGGACGTGTGACGGGATATGCCGTCGCACCCGGCTTTATTCCAGAGGTCACGTGGATGGGCGTTAGGGTGCGTGGGTGGATTGACACATGTGGCGCTGGTTTGGGGAAAAGGCACGTGCGAGGAGCAGAGGGTTTTGGGATGACGCTTCGGGGAGAGGTAGGTCGCGGAAGGCCGCCCCTCCGATGGCCGGGGGAGCTCCCCGTCGCCCGTCAGAGATTGCATCTGGCACGCGCGTTACACGTGCGAGTACAGCTGGATGGGTGAGGAACTACCATGGGTCCATCTAAAAGATGAAATTAAGGTAAAAGTCCTCCTGCCAAGTGCACCCATGCGGACAAAAAGCAAAATTATTCTTGACATGTCAATGCATGTGCATACAATAAATCATTGCTTGCAGACTTACGGTACATAAACTTTCGTTTCAAAAATTAAAATGGACTGGTTTTTTTGGATCTGATGATCATGATCTAATGAAGCATTCCTCATTAATCATGCATCCATCCAAATTCTTGGGGATGTAAATTTTTACATTTGATCCTTTTGCACAGCATGCAATTGTAATTTGGAAAGGACTTAATTTGTGCATCATGCAAGTCACATGCACCGTGCACATCTGACAATGCGTATCAAAAATAATTTATTTTTTCGTGCACATACACGTAGCTTGCATGTATGCAATCAATCAATGCAAACGGTGCGGACGGTTCTGCACCACCACAGTCAAGACTTTTCCTTGTAATTTTTTTTCATGTGCATGACCAATGGCATGACTTATGGTACACTAATAGCAAATCGTCTAATGGCCTTTATGACACCATCCTCTTTTAAATAAAGGGAAATAAAATTTTTTGTACATCGCCTTTGATGCGTGATGATCTGCATGAGGTATGATAATTTATTCGTACATAGGCCCATGTCGAAGGGCTCGCTCATAGATCCTGCACCATAGACGCATGAGCCCATACATGAAAGAATCATTACCCGATGCAGGTTATCTTGCTCCAGAGATGATGTACAAAGAGTTTCCTAAAAAAAAATTAGAGAGGAAGAGATATAGGATAAGGAAGAACAAGCCCGCCTATCTAAACAGCATAATTTTTTTTCTTTTAAGTTTTATTCTTTATGCCAACTAGCTAGAAGGAAAGCAATAAGATTAAAAACAAAAACTAAAAGAAAAGGTGAGAAATTAAATCTAAATTAAGCATAATTATATAAAATTAGAAAATAATTTAGAACAACAAGAGGTGACTAGAAAGCGCCACACCTCTTCTTTTTGTTGACCTTTCACCAACCTTTTCTTTTTAAATTGAAGTGTCTCAACATGGGTCTGAGAGAATCTCAAAGAAATAATTTTATTAGCTTCAATGATCAAAAGAAAGTATAAGGAGGTCCTATGTATAGTATTCTAGGGCCTTTCCAATGAAGAGAACTCGTTAAGAGTCCTCTAGAACTTCAATTAAAGCACAATAAATCAAATTAAGATAACTAGAACAAAAAATCTTTCCTTAGGGCTATTTCTAGGGGAAAAAATGAACTAATGGTGAGCTATTTACCATCAGAATAGTATATGGATGATGGTTAGGGCTTCAGTGGAACATCCGGATATGGCTGGCCGTTTCTCGGGTGGTATTATCTTTTGCATGATTTTCAAAAATAATGATGTGACAGCAAAACTCAGAAATAGAACTCCAGCGACGGCCTCCATCGCCGGCCTCCAGCAACGGCCTCCAGCAACGGCCTCCAGCAATGGCCTCCAGCGCTGGCCTTTGGCTCCAGCCTCCAGCGCCGGCCTCCAGCGTCGGCCTCCAGCGCTGGTTTGGCTCCGGCCTCCAGCGACGGCCTTTGGCTCCGGCCTCCAGCGTCGGCCTCCAGCGACGCCTCTGGCTCCGGCTTCCAACAACGGCTTCGGTCCTAACTTGCCTTTTTCGCATGCACAATGACCCGTCTCATGCAACAAATCCCGTGATTCGAGGTCTATTGCCGGTACCTCCCTCACTGAAATCACGGCAAGTGCTAGCACGCTCAGCAGTTATCGCTACAAGCGGCCCTCATCCAGCAACGGCTTAACCACTTGCCGTTCGGAGAAACTTATCCCAACGAGGAAGATTCGATGGTTCCAACGGAACGAGGTAAACGGGACCCCCAGACAGGTATAAGAGGAGGACCCGAGCTCAATGCAAGGGGATCTCTCTCTCTCAAGTTCTACTCATATACAACATTCATGTTCTATAACCTACTGACTTGGGCGTCGGAGGGTCCCCACCGGAACCACGGTCCGGACTTTTGCAGGCTCTAGAAGGAAGACGGTGACCTCTCTGCATTCTCGAAGGCCTGCGGAGATCTCAGCTCACCCGACGCTCATCGCAAGTGATTTGGCAGCAACAGATTGGCGCGCCAGGTAGGGGGGCCAGTTCGCACGGAGGAAGACGAAAGTTCTCCCTGTGACCCACCAATTCTGCGAGGGAGACGATGGTGACTACACAGCACAGGAGGCTTCCTCCAGTCAAGCCGCGGAGCGCATTCCACGGGCTGATCAATCGGAGGCCAACCTCCATGTTCCGCCCCCTGCACAGATAAGCCGGCCTGACCGGCTCAAGGTTCTGGCTCACCAGGTCCAGGACCTGATGACAATGGTACGGGGACTGCAAGAGCATTGTTTGGCTGCTGCACCTCAACCCCCTGCGCCTGATGAAGGGGTGCGGGGGACAGTCCAGTCTCACCAAGGCGGGACCCCACCTGAGGTCTCCCGCCACTCACCCCCTGAACCTCATCGCCGAGGGGCCTCGAAGCGATGGCGGTCCCCCTCTCGCCACTCCGGTCGTTCCCACCACGGCCGGAGGAGAGAGAGTCCAGACGGGTGCGTTCCTTACGCCGGCGATCTTCTTCGGTTTCTTCTTCCGATTCATCTCGAGATGGCACCTCAGGAAAACTACCCGTCGGGCCGAGCAACGGCTCGATGAGTATCATCGACGGTTGGAGGAGCTTAGCCGCCGGATCGCTAATCCTCACGGGATGGACTATGAGCGTCGCCCCCCACTTTCCCGGCGTATCATGGAGGAACCGGTCCCGCCCCGGTTCCGTCTCCCCCAACTGGATCCGTACGATGGCACGACGGACCCCCTGGACCACCTGAAAGCTACAAGGTCCTCATGCAGGTCCAGGAGCGACGACTCCCTTTTATGCGTCGCCTTTCCGGCCACCCTTCGCAAGGCGGCACGCGCGTGGTACTCCCGCCTGCCTCCATGCAGCATCAATTCGTTTCGGCAACTCGAGCGATCTTTCCTGGCCCACTTTGATGCCTGTCAAAATATCCCACGAGTGGCTGATAGCCTATTTGCTGTCCAGCAGAGGAGTGGCGAGACCTTGAAGGACTTTGACGCTCGATTTAAGGAAGCAGCGTTGGAGGTATACAACCTGGAAGACTCCGTAGCCACTTTGGCATTAAAACGAGGACTTCGTCCATCCAGGTTTGCCTATTCCCTGGACAAGAAGCCTCCGAGTTCTTATGCCGAGCTTCTGAGCCGAGCACAGAAGTACATCCATGCCGACGAGGCGGATTCTTCCAGGAGGAAAGTTGACAAGAACACCAGTAAGAAACCACCGCCTACTGATCATGCCGGTGCACGACCTCGGAAGCCTGAGCCTCCTCACCGCTCAGATCGCCGACCACAGACGCTTGTTCCTAAGGAGCAATTCACTCCCCTCATGGCTCCTATATCTCACATCCTGCTGGAGATCGAGGAGGAACCTTATTTCAAGCGTCGGCTCCTTTGAAATCTGGGACCCCCTGCAACAAGGAGTTTTACTGCCGGTACCACCGGGACTATGGTCACGACACCGAGGACTGCCGCCATCTGAAGAAAGCCATTGAGGAGCTGGTTCAACAGGGTCACCTGGGCAAATTCGTTCGAAGGGGAAACCTTCCCACTTCGGGTCCATCGGTGCCTCCGATACTTCCGGCCGGCGTGGACAATGCTCCAACGGAGAAGACCATAGCTATGATTTCCTGGGGGGCAGGTGGCGGTTCAAAGAGGCAGCGAGAGGGAATAGATTCTGTAATTCCTTTCTTTGGAAAGGATTTAGATGGGGTAGTTAATAAGCATGACGACAGCATCGTCGTATCCATGACTATAGCCAAACATCCTGTAAAAAGAATTTTAGTTGATAGTGGGAGTTCGGTGGATGTTTTGAGCTACGAGGCTTTTGTTCGGATGAATTTGTCGAAGTCTTCCCTCCGACCCGTTGCCGCGCCTCTAATGGGCTTCACTGGAGACTCGGTGAGCGTTGAGGGGAGATTGCCCTCCCAGTCACGGCTGGAACCCCTCCATGTCAGAGCACCGTGGTTATAAATTTCTTGGTGGTCCGGGTCCCACTGGCTTATAACGCTATCTTGGGGAGACCAGGGTTGAATCTGCTAGATGCCGTAATCTCCACTAAGAGGTTATTGGTAAGGTTCCCCACCGACGAAGGAGTCGGAGAGATGAAAGGGGAGCAAAGCCCGCCACCGCTCTGCTATCATTTGTCTCCCAGCCCACTGGAAGTGGCGTCGGCAATAACCTCTAAGCCGCTCGATCCCGGGAGCTGGGAAGGAGGGGAGAGCCAGCCGAACACCTCCTGACCCTCCCCTTGGGGGATGACCCGGCAAGGACTGTCAGTGGGGGCGTTGCTTCCAGAGGAGGCACGTGATCGACTTCTCGCTTTCCTGGGCCAACACCGATGTCTTTGCATGGTCGTCCTCAGACATGCCGGGCGTCCCCGAGGAAGTGATCACCCATCGGCTTAACCTCAGGCCAGAGTGTCGGCCGGTCCGACAGAAAAAAAGAAACTTCGCTCCAGATAGACAGAAAGCTATCGACGAGAAGTTCGCAAGTTAACGGCTGCAGGCCATATTCGGGAGGTCCATTACCCTAAATAGTTGGCCAACGTGGTGCTAGTCCGTAAGACCAACGGGAGCTGGAGAATGTGCGTGGATTTCACCGATCTCAACAAGGCATGCCCTAAGGACAGCTTTCCCCTGCCCCGGATCGATCAACTGGTGGACGCCACATCCGGTCATGAGGTCCTTAGCTTCATGGATGCTTTCTCTGGATACAACCAGATCCGGATGAATCCGGCGGATGAAGAAGCTACCTCCTTCATAACTGAGAAGGGGTTATACTGCTACAGGGTAATGCCTTTCGGACTAAAGAACGTGGGAGCCACCTACCAAAGGCTGATGAACAAAGTCTTCGAAGGCCAGATGGGACGCAACATGGAAGTGTACGTGGATGACATGTTGACAAAAAGCGTCCACGCCACTGACCATATCGCGGACCTAACGGAGACTTTTGACAACCTTCATCGGTACCAGATGAAGCTGAACCCACGCAAGTGTTCATTTGGGGTGACAGCCGGAAAGTTCTTGGGTTTCATGGTAACCCGGCGGGGATCGAGGCAAACCCAGACAAAGTCCAAGCCATCTTGGACATGAGGCCTCCCGCCAACAAGAAGGAAATACAGCGCCTGACGGGAAGGGTGGCCGCCTTAAGTCGCTTCCTGTCCAAGTCCGCTGAAAGGTGCCTACCTTTCTTCAAGGCGCTCCGCAAAGTCAGTGAATTTGAATGGACGAAAGAATGCCAGGAGGCATTCGAGGGGTTAAAGGAATTCTTATCTACCCGCCGCTGCTAGCCAAGCCAACAGGTGGAGAAGAACTCCTTCTATACCTCGCGGCCTCTCCTGAAGCCGTTAGTTCTGTGCTGGTCGCGTGGACACCAATGGCATGCAAAAGCCAGTATACTACACAAGCAAGGTGCTCCACGATGCAGAGACCAGGTACTCGAAGATGGAGAAGATTATCTTCGTTGATCGTGTCTGCCCAGCGGCTGCGGCCATACTTCCAAGCCCACCCGATCGCGGTGATCACGGACCAACCTCTGAAGACAGTTCTCGCTCGCCCGGATACTTCCGGTCGGCTGGCAAGGTGGGCCCTTAAGTTGGGGGAATTCGATATGTCTTTTCGCCCCCGGTCGGCCATGAAGTCTCAAGTCTTGGCGGATTTTTTGGTCGAATGCACTTGGGGAAAGGAGCAACCTGAAGAACCTTCTACAGACACTCAGCCCCCCGGAACCAGTGATGATGAATGGGTCCTTCATGTAGACGGGGCGTCGAATTCTCAAGGGAGCGGAGCAGGCCTCATCTTGGCCAACTCGGATGGAGTTGTAACCGAGTGTGCACTCCGCTTCCTCTTCCCAGCCACTAATAATCAGGCAGAATATGAAGCTTTGCTGTCCGGGATGAGATTAGCTCAAGAGCTTGGGGTGAAACGCCTTAGGGCGTTCACCGACTCCCAACTGGTCGCTGGCCAAATCGCAAGGGAATATGAAGCAAGGGATCCCATCATGTCCCGCTACTTAAGTATGGTGCAATCGCTAGCTTCTCCCTTGGCTTACTTTAGCGTCAGCTACATCCCTCGACAGGAGAATGCTAGAGCCGACGCCTTATCCCATCTTG
>UESW01001924.1:118146-137057 GCA_900491605.1 Calamus simplicifolius | reverse complement strand
CCCTGTTCATATCTTCGATTCTACATGGGATGGTTGGTAGCAGCACTGGACGGATCCTGGGTGGTAGAGGAGGTTGGCTACAGCTAGCTCAAACAATCAATCCGAGAAAGGTGGTTTGAGCATTGTCTTTCTTGCCACACAGCGGGATCCATTTCGATTGAGGAGTATTGGCGTCGTTTTGTAAGTATATAAATTTATTTATTTTGTATACTTATTAATGATAAATTTTTTAAAATAAGTATAACTACAAATTTGAAACATTATTTTTTAGAGGCTGAAGGAAGGCGCCGATCTAGGGCTAGCAGTTATTCAAGGTAACTCACATGAGAAAAAATGGGTCTTAGGTTGACCATCGCTTCCAGTGTATTGGAGTAAGTAAATCATTGAAAACATGATGTGTTTTATTGATATTTATTCACTATGAGTTGCATTATATTTGATATGTAATTCTTCCAAGCATGTATGGATGAGCTATTATCTCAAACCTCTCAGACCATATAGTCATTAAAGGAGGAGGGTCCACGCCTGACCCTTCACCGCAGAAGAGCAGCCGCATATTCTTAGAGGCTATTGGGGCACAACCAAACGATCATAGAGTTTACGGTTCCTCTTCTTCCAGTTAGGATGGCATTGGCGATTACGAGCAAATTGAGCGTTCCATCACGAAACGTGTAAGATTGAAGATGATGATGAAAATTACGGACATCCAGTGGAAATAGCGAAGGAAGTGCATTCATTATGAGCAGGAGTTGTAGGAGATGCGGTAGTTGGTTATGCATATTTCGCAGTCGATACAGTTCTCCGCTCTACCTCCAGCTCTACATGACCCTCCCTTTAGTTGATTGGAGTTGATATTTTTATATTTTTTTGTATTTTATGATGTGCTACTTTTTTTAAATTTCTGTGCTACTGATTTATATTATTAATATTTTATTTTAATATTTTAATTTTAATTTTAATAAAATATTTTATTTATGAATGTATCTTTTATTGAAATTAAATATTATTTAAATAGATTAATAAAATTTAATGAAATAAAATTTATAAAATTTTATTAAAAAAATAGCGATGCCGTTTTGCGAAATTCTTGCAGTGCCGGTCTCAATGAGAAAACATCAACCATCCTATTACCTACTCCTGCTGTGATTCAGAGGGAGAATGACATGTTGAAACCATTAAACTGGCTGAAATATAACTCATGCGGTGACTACACTTGTTTTGCTGGAAGCTTTTTGCTCAATATATGATGCCATATGCGATGCATAGCAGTCGTTATATAATATTTTTGATCTTCTATTTTATAATATTGTTAGTGTCTCCAAGTTTCAATTTTGATGAGGGTTCTAGCATGAGCCTCCCTAAGTTTGTCATGGTGAATAGTGCCCTTGGTGCTCACATTAATTGATGTAAAAAGATCGAATTCTGGTACCAATTTTGATGCAAGTAGACTTGACTTTAAAACCAAATCTAATATAGGTAAACTTAGCAGTGATACCAAATTTGATTAAATAACGTATTAGCAGGATTCAATGAAAGCCCATCTTGATCACTTTATTGGAAAGAGAAATAAATATTCACGGATAAAGGTCTTTATCTTTACTACCATATATATAGAGCGACACATCTTTTTTCTCAAATTTTTTTATGCAAACGAGGAGATGACGTTTGCTTATTTAAACCAAGCAGTACAGAGAAATCAGTCTGAATGTCGCAGTGGATAGTTGGTGTTGGGCATCCTAGTTGTTATTGTCCGTCCAGAATTGAGCTTGGAGCCAATCTACAGTCTTCTTGTCCAACTGAAAGGCCTTGGCAAGAACATCGTCAGAGATGGGTGGCTTCGCTCCGAAGACGGCGTTGGCTATGGTGATCACACCAGGGTTCTGGCTGCCGAAACCAACAATGGCAACGGCATCGGTCTTCCCAACGTTGAACTGGAAGTGGATGAGACCTTGAGGAAATACGAACACATCACCCTTATTGAGGACCTTAGTGAAGAGCTGGTTGTTAGGGTTTGATGTGACGAAGCCGACGTAGAGGGTGCCTTCCAACACCGTAAGGATCTCAGTTGCCCTTGGATGGGTGTGAGGAGGATTGAGGCCATAGGGTGCAAAGTCTACGCGAGCTAAGGAGACCCCAAGGGTGTTGAGACCAGGAATTTGCATCACATTGACTTGAGTCACATTAGAGCCGAGTTTGTTTTCTGTGTCACCGGGCTTGTCAAAGCCATAGAAGAAGAAATCTTCGGCTTTGACAAGCTTCGGGTCCTTGCAGACGAACCCATTAACAAATACTGCAACAATTGAATAAAAAGATAAGTACTTTCGACATTAATATAGAAGCTCACCAATGCATGTTGGTTAGCAAGTCCCTTCATAGTGAATTATACACCATGCATGCTACTCAACAAATGTCATAACTAATAAAATGGTTGATGAAGAGGAGTGCGTACCATCTGATTCTTTATCCGCAACACAGAAGTCTTGGAGCTGGCTAGGATCAGAGGCAATGGCATGAGACGAAGCCAGAGCAAGGAGAGCGAGGAAGAGGATGTGGGCAGCCATCTGTTCTCTCTTTCTAGCTAGCAGAACAATGGCCAGGGTATATGGAACAAGGCGTTATGGCCCAATGGCTTGGAGGAGTTGATATATATAGAGGAAAAGGGCTGTCATGAGGCTTCACTTGGTCATTCGGCTTCGCTAGAAAGTGGAAGAGTAAAACATGTTCGGTAAATTACCTGCCATGGTTTTCTATTGTTTCCTCCTACGTTTGTTATTGTCCAAGTAAAAGTTTGACAAAGTCTCGCTGATAATACATGTGGGTGGAAAATTACGTCGAAGTAGTTCAGAGAAAGAATAATTAAGGAGGCATTGCCGTGTCAAGTTAAACGTCTCAACGTACCATGGTTTCTCCATTTCTATCATTATAATTTTTGATATCGGTGGCGGTCTTCCATCGACCATGTTGCGTCGAGTTGTTGGGAAATGCCTGACAGGAATGGACCCAGTCCAGAGGCAAAAGATAACCGTTGCGAGTAGAAAACTGTGATGAAGTAGTCCAGAGATAAAGAATAACGCGATATTATATAGTTTCTTACATTAATGGTTGCAACCATTACCAAGTCGCCGGTGAACAACTGAACCGAATCAATGCAGTCCTTGGGCTAGGTATATTCGACTGAGATTTTGATCCGCACTATAAGAATTTTTGGTTTTAGCAATGCTCGGTAGTGATGCTAGAAAAAAATCATCCCTAAATAGCTACGTAAAAAATTTAACGATAAATTAATGATAAATTAGCAACGAATGAAATTATCGATGCAAAGATTGTCGCTTAGTAGTTGCTAATTAGCGGCACCAAAATTATGCATCGCTAATTAAAGATACAAGGTCGACGACGCTAATTAGCGACATGCACGCGGATCGCTGGGATGTGCGCGGAAGTGTCACTAGTGCCTGCACGGGTAACGACGTGCGCATTGGATGCGGCGCATCCCTTATCAGTGACACGCTGTGTGCATTGCTAATGGGGCATGTGCACCCGCACGTTCGTGCCAGTGATGCGTCCGTCGCGGGTTGACGCTCGGGGTAACAACGCACGCAAGTCAGATTAATTACGCGTGGCCTTCTCCTCCCTCACCCTGCTCGCTCCCCCTTCGGCCCTCCGGGCCCTCCTCCCTCTCCCGATCGCCCTCCCCCTTGACGTCCGATCTCCCCGACTCCCCTCCAGCCCCCCTTCCTCCCACTTTGCCCTCCCTCTCCCCCCTTCCCCCTCCCCCCACCCAGCTCCCCCTTCCCCCCCCCTCCCCCCCCCCCCCCCCCCCCCCCCCCCCTCTTTTGGCCAGGCTTTTGGCCGTTTCCCCCCCCCCCCTTCGTTGCCCCTTTGGCCGGTTCCGCTCTGGCCCACCACGGCCCTCCATGTCGGTCGGTTTTTTTGTCGTCACCTCCCTTTCAATCGATATTGCTGGTAAGAAATATGATGTGCATTCAAAATAATTTTATATTATACATTTGATATAAATTTTATAATATTAAAAATATTATTTTAGTTTTAGTTATATGCAATATTATATATTGATTGTTGATTATATAAGTTAATTATTTTTGATTAATAAGTTGTATAATGTGAAAAAAATAGTAACCTTTGATTATTAGGAATAGTGCCCTTTAAATCAAATGTATTTGTACTTGAATATTAATATCAATATTGCTGATCCAATGTTTTATTTGAAATATATATTTTTAGGTCGTACATAATTATTTAAAAATGAATGTTGATCGCTCATGGATATATCAAAGGGTTAAGGATAATTTTCTTAATCATGAATTTGTTAATGAAGTAGAAGAATTTATTGCATTTGTATGTAGTCAACCAGAGTGGATGGATGGATCAAGAATCAGATGTCCATTTAATATGATAAAGTGTCCGAATAAAGCTTATAGGGATGTTGAAACAGTTAAAATTTATCTTTGTAAAAAGGGTTTTCTATCCGGTTACTATAACTGGTACTACTATAGAGAAACTGAGGCTAGGAAAGAATCAAATAATTAGATGGTAGATACAGTCTATGAAACAACAGAGTTATAATGTGGCATCAGAAAATTATTACATGACATATGAGAATTATAATCAATATGATAACTTAAATCAATATGAAGAAATGGAGATGGATGCAGAGGGTTCAGTCATCAATCTAGGCACCTTTTATAAAGAACCAAATCCAAAAAGCTAACATTTCTATGATATGCTAGGTGCTGTAAATGAATAATTATGGCCTGGGTGTGAAAATCATTCGCAATTATCTGTAGCAATTCGGTTATTGAACATTAAGGCTGAACATTACTTATCTGAAGCGGCATTTGATTCATTATCGAATTAATGAAGGAGGTTATGCCATCTGATAATATTGTCAATGATACATTTTATAAAACAAAAAAATATTGCATGGGCTTGGTTTACCTGTTCAAAAGATTGACTCCTGCAAGAATAATTGCATGCTCTATTGGGCGTAGATACAGATTTGCAGTTTTGTAAAGTTTATGATGAACCCTGGTTTATAACAACGAGAAGTTCAACTGGGATGAGACTAAAAAAATGTATTACTTTTCACTGGTACCCTGATTGCAAAGGATGTATCAATTAGAAGTTACAGCTTCAGATATGAGATGACATGCTGAATATGAAGAAGAAGAGGGTGCTATGTGTCATCCATCAGACTCTATTGCTCGAAAGCATTTTAATGATATGCATCATCATTTTTCATTTGAAAAAAGAAATATTAGGCTTGCTCTATGTTTCAACCATTTGGACAATTTGGATAGCAATACTCTTGTTGGCTAGTAATTATAACTGTCCTTAATTTACCCTCTTGGCTATGCATGAAAGACTTTTTCATGTTTTTGACAGTGTTAGTACCAAGGCCATCAAATCCTAAAGAGAAGATAGAAGTCTTTTTGCAACCCCTAATTTTGAAGCTAAAATTATTATGAGCAGAAGGGGTTATGACTTATGATATTTCATTGAAACAGAATTTCATAATAAAAGCAGCCCTAATGTAGACAATTAGTGACTTTTTGGCATATACCATGCTTTCTGGGTAGAGTACTGCTAGCCGTTTAGCTTGCCCTTATTGCATGAAGAATTCAGATGCTTTCATATTGCACAGATGTGGTAAGCAATCATGGTTTCATAATCACAAAAAGTTTTTGCCGTCTAGACATTCTTTTAGAAAAAACAAGACTTTATTTCTTAAGAACACAGTGATTAAAAAAGATGCACCACCTATTCTGAGCGAGCAAAAAATATTAGACTCTATTGAGCAGTTGGGGATGATGAATGTTTTGAAAGATGGTGCAAATGCCGTAAATGGTCAATATATAGAGAGCATGGCTGGAGAAAAAAAAGTATTTTTTGGGAGTTGCCCTACTGGAGTACAAATCTAATTAGACATAACCTTGATGTGATGCATATCAAAAATAATTTTTTTGAAAATATTTTTCATACAATGATGAATGTTTCGGGAAATATAAAGGATACTATTAAATCAAAAGAGAAACTTAATCAGTACTGTTAGTGTCTCAAACTTGCAAGATCAACTATTGATGGTAAATATCCAAAGGCTTGCTACACGCTTGATAGGACTTCGAAAGCAGTTCTGTGTGATTGGTTGAATGGATTGATATTTTCTGATTGATATGCATCAAACATGGTTAGATGTGTGGATATGCATAAGCTAAGGGTTTTGTGATATGTAGAGACAACAAGATCCTTACATCGGCAATAATGAAATTGGATTTAAACTTTATACTGAGTTTGCATATTGGTTCAACGATCATGTAAGTATTAAATTGACACATTGCTTATAGATTAACTAGTACATATCGTATACAAACTAATTATATTTTCTTGATTTTTTAGATTAGTAATCCTTCTTCGAATGTTGATAACATTTCCATTAAATCTCTAGCATAATAACCATTGTCTAGAGTTAATACATACACCGGATATTTTGTGAATGGGAACAAGTTTTAGGTTGAGTCCTTGGGTTCTTCAAGAGCAAGAACAAAAAATATTAGATTCTATTGAGTAGTTGGGGTTGATGAATGATTTGAAAGATGGTGCAGATGCCATAAATGGTCGGTTATATAGAGAGCTTGGCTGAAAGAAAAAAATAATTTTTAGGAGTTGCCCTACTGGAGTACAAATCTAATTAGACATAACCTTGATGTGATGCATATCGAAAAGAATTTTTTTTTTAAAAAATTTCATACATTATGAATGTTACAGAAAAAATAAAGGATACTGTTAAATCAAGAGAAGAACTTAAATAGCACTGTCAGTGTCCCGAACTTGTAAGATCAAATATGATGGTAAATATCCAAAGGCTTGCTACACGCTTGATAGGAATTTGAAAGCACTACTGTGTGATTGGTTGAAAGGATTAAAATTTTCTGATGGATATGCTTCAAACATGGGTAGATGTGTGGACATGCATAAGTTACGTGTTTTGTGATATGTGGAGACAATAAGATCCTTACATCAGCGATGATGAAATTGGATTAAAACTTTTTTCTGAGTTTGCATATCAGTTCAACGATCATGTAAGTATTAAATTGATACATTGCTTATAGGTTAACAAGTACATACCATATATAAACTATTATGTTTTCTTGATTTTTCAGACTAATAATCTTTCTTCGAATGTTGATAACATTTTCATTAAATATCTAGCATAATGGCCGTTGTCTAGAGTTAATACATACATAGGATATTTTGTGAATGGGTACAAGTTTCAGGTTGAGTTTTTGGGTTCTTCAAGAGCAACTCAAAATTGAGGGGATGTGTGCATGGTCAAACTATTGGTGCAAATCAGCAAGATTATTATAAAAAGCTACAGAAGATTGTTGAAGTTAAGTATCATGGTTGGCCTATTAAACACACTATATTGTTCAAATATGAATGGTTTGATCCAACTCCAAATGTGGACTAGAGTGCATAAAAATGATAATCTTGTTGAAGTATGTCATAGAAGAAGGTTGAACAAATATGAACCATTCATTTTGGCATCTCAAGCTGAACAAGTGTACTACTCCACATATCCAAGCCTTCAAAATGATAAGCGAGATTGGTGGGCTATGAGTAAAATAAAGCCTTGGGCGATCATTTCTATGCTGGTAAGCTCATTTACGCAAACACTTGAATCCCTAGCATTCCAAGAAGATGTTATGGAAGCACATGGAATCCAAGATAATTTGCTTGATCCAGATCCAATGCGTAATGATCCAACCGATGCTTCACTTGAAATTGAGGATATGGATGAGGTCTCAAATGATGAACATGAATATGAATCACAATCCGAGACAGACAAAGAATCCGAACTTAAGAATATAAATAATAGTGACTAAGTATTTATACCTCTAAATAGCGATGCATTAGCGATGCAAAAATTTAGAAAATTTTAAAAAATCATTAATTTAGCGATGCAATTAATGCATCGCTATTTAGCGACGCATTAACCCAAAAATTTTGAAAAATTAATTTTTTATTTAGCGATGCAAAAAAAATGCGTCGCTAAATAGTGATGCATTAGCGATGCAAAATTTTAAAAAATTATTAATTTAGCGACACAATTATTACATCGCTATTAGCGACGCATTAGCGATGCATTTACAAAAAGTTAAAAAAAATTAATTTTTAATTTAGCGATTGGGATCATGGCTTGGATAGATCGCAACCATCGGATCGTCTTCGATCGGATGGATCGCAATGATCCGATTGATCATCGCCGATCCGGATCATGGCTCAGATGGATCACAACCGTCGGATCGTCACCGATCGGATGGATCGCAACGATCCGATCGATCATCGCTAATCGGGATCTTGGCTAGGATCGATCGCAACCATCGGATCATCTCCGATCGGATGGATCGCGATGGTCCGATCGATCATTGCCGATTCGTATCATGGCTCGGATGGATCGCAACTGTCAGATCGTCGCTGATCGGATGGATCACAACGGTCCGATCGATATCGCCGATCGGGATCATGGCTCGGATGGATCGTAACCGTTAGATCGTCGCCGATCGGATAGATCGCAATGGTCTGATCGATCATCGCCGATCAGGATCATGGCTTGGATCGATCGCAACCGCTGGATCATCGTCGATCAGATGGACGCAATGGTCCGATCGATCATCACCGATCGGTATCATGGCTTGCATAGATCGCAACCGTCGGATCGTCACTGATCGGATGGATCGCAATGGTTCGATCGAGCATTGCCGATCGGGATCATGGCTCGGATCAATTGCAACCATCAGATCGTCTTCAATCGGATGGATCACAACAGTCCGATCGATCATCGCCGATCCGGATCATGGCTCAGATCGATGACAATCGTCGGATCATCTCCGATCAGAAAGATCACAACGGTCCGATCGATCATCGCCGATCCGGATCATGGCTCGGATGCATTGCAACCGTCGGATCGTCTCCGATCGAATGCATCGCAATGGTCTGATCGATCATCGCCGATCGGGATCATGGCTCGGATAGATCACAACCGTCGGATCATCATGGATTGGATGGATCACAACGGTCCAATCAATCATCGCCGATTGGGATCATGGCTGAGATCGATCGCAACCGTCGGATCGTCACCGATCGGATGGATCACAATGGTCAGATCGATCATCGTCAATCAAATCATGGTTAAGATCGATTGCAATCATTGGATCATCGCCGATCGGGATCATGGATAGCAACGGTCCGATCGATCATCGTTGATAAGTATCATGGCTCGGATCGATCGCAACCATCAGATCGTCTCCGATCGAATGCATCGCAACAGTCCGATCGATCATCACCGATCGGGATCTTAGCTTGGATCGATCGTAACCGTCGGATCATCACCGATCGAATGGATTGCAATGGTCCGATCGATCATCGCCGATCAGGATCATGGCTCGGATTGATCGCAACTATCGGATCATCGCCGATCGGATGGATCACAATGGTCCGATCGATCATCGCTGATTGGGATGATGGCTCGAATCAATCACAACCGTTGAATCGTCTCTGATCGGATGCATCGCAATGGTCCGATCGATCATCACCGATCGGATCATGGCTCGGATCAATCGCAACCATTGGATCATCTCCGATCAGATGCATCGCAATGGTCCGATTGATCATCGCCGATCGGGATCATGGCTTGGATCGATCGCAACCGTTGGATCATCATCGATTGGATGGATCACAACGGTCCGATCAATCATCATCGATCAGGATCATGGCTCGGATCAATCGTAACCATCGGATCGTCTCCAATCAGATGCATGCAACGGTCCGATCGATCATCACCGATCAGAATCATAGCTTGGATCGATCGCAACCGTTGGATCATCACCGATCGGATGGTTCGCAATGGTCCGATCGATAATTGCCGATCCAGATTATGGCTCGGATGCATCGCAACCGTCAGACCGTCTCCGATCGGATGCATCGCAATGGTATGATCGATCATTGCCGATCGGGATCATGGCTTGGATCGATCGCAACCATTGGATCATCGCCGATCGGATGGATCGCAATGGTCCGATCGATCATCACCAATCAGGATCATGGCTCGGATCGATCACAACCATCGGATTGTCTCTGATCGGATGCATCGCAATGGTCCGATCGATCATCGCCGACCGGGATCATGGCTTGAATCGATCGCAACCATTGGATCATCGCCGATCGGATGGATCGCAACGGTCGGATTGATCATCGCCGATCCGGATTATGGCTCGGATGCATTGCAACCATCGGATCGTCTCCGATCGGATACATCACAACGGTCCGATCGATCATCGCCGATCGAGATCATGGCTCGATCGATCGCAACCGTCGAATAGTCTCCGATCGGATGCATCGCAATGGTCCGATCGATCATCGCCGATCGGGATCATGGCTTGGATCGATCGCAACTGTTGGATCATCGCCGATCGGATGGATCACAATGGTCCAATCGATCATCGCCGATTAGGATCATGGCCCGAATCGATCGCAACCGTTGGATCGTCTTCGATCGGATGCATCGTAACAGTCCGATCGAATGTCGCCGATCGGGATCATGGCTTGGATTGATCGCAACCGTTGGATCGTCGCCAATCGGATGGATCGCAACGGTCCGATTGATCATCGCCGATCAGGATCATGGCTCGGATGCATCGCAACCGTTGGATCATCGCCGATCGGATGTATCGCAATAGTCCGATCAATCATCACCGATCGAGATCATGGCTTGGATCGATCGCAACTGTCGGATCGTCGCCGATCGGATGGATCACAACGGTCCGATCGATCATCGCCGATCAGGATCATGGCTCGGATCGATCGCAACCATCAGATCATCTCCGATCGGATGCATCGCAACGGTCGATCGATCATCGCCGATCGGGATCATGGCTTGGATCGATCACGACCATTGGATCATCGCCGATCAGATGGATCGTAATGCTCCGATCGATCATCGCCGATCGGGATCATGATTAGGATCGATCGCAACCGTCTGATCGAAAATTAAAAATTCATTATTTAAAATATCATTAATTAATAAATCTAAAAATAAAAAAATAGAAAATTAAAAAAATACGTTAATTCACCGACGCATGTAGTTGTGTCGCTATTTAGAGACTAATTAGCGATGCATATCATAGAAAATTAAAAAAATTCATTAATTCAGCGACGCACTTAATTGAGTCGCTATTTAGCGATGCATAAAAAAAAACTTCCCGTCGTTTACTCCCACCAAATTAGCTATTTAGCGATGCAATCAGCGATGCAATCATTGCATTACTAATTAGCGATGGATTAGCGACACAGTTATGCATCGCTAATCCTAATTTATAAATTAACGCCCCCCCTTTTCTTATTCTTCCTCACGGCTTCTCCCCTCACCCCCCAACCAGCCTCTTTCTCTTCCTCCCTCTTCCCCACCTCTGGCGGCTCTTCGGCACCCGAGCACCTCGCTTCGGCGGCTCTCCAGCACCCGACCACCTCGCCGGCGACCCTTATTTCTGGGTAAACCTCCCCTCCCTCTCTCCCCTCCCTCCCATCTCCCCCATTTCCTCCCCTGCCCCCTCCCTTGGCCGTCTTCTCCGGCCAAGGCCGCAGCCGTGGCCGGCCATGGCCTAGCCACGGTGGCCAGGCGCGCCACCAAAAAAAAAAAAATACAGTGGGGGGGTTTTCCCCACCCCCTTCGTTGTCGGCCACGGTGGCCAGGCGCGCCAGCAAAAAAATTTAACAGTGTGGGGTTTTCCCCACCCCCCTTTGTTGCCGGCCACGGTCGTGGCCGTCTTCTTCGGCCACGGTGGCCAGACCAACAAAAAAAATTAACAGGGGGGTTTCATCGCCAGCCACGGCCACAACCGCGGCCATCTTCTCCGGCCACGGCTGCTGCCGTGGAAGGCCGTGGCCTGGCCACGGTGGCTAGGCCAACAAAAAAAAATTAACAAGGGGGGTTTTCCCCACCCCCCTTTGTTGCCGGCCACGGCCACGGCCGTGGCCGTCTGGCCACGATGGCCAGGCCAGCAAAAAAAAAATTAACGGGTGTTTTGCCCACCCCCCCTCGTTGCCGGCCACGGCCGCGACCGTCTGTGGCCAGGCCACGGTGGCCAGGTCAAAAAAAAAAAAACAGAGGGGGGTTTTCCCCACCCCCTCCCGCTTTTGAATATTAATTATTATAAAAAAATTATTAACATAACAAAAAAATTATTATAAAATATTATTTTTTAATATTACAAAAAATATATTGCATAACTAATTTTACTGATTAAATTATTTAATTATTATTTTTAAAAATATTATTAGTAAGTTGTTTTGATATTTTAATCTAAATAATTTATTCAATCATATTATTATATCAATTAAATTTAGAAAACCCCGTGCAGTAATATCATTATATAATAATATTATATTATAATAACATTAGAATACACTATAGTATTACATTAATATTTAAAAAAAAATATTATGTGATATTATAATATTAGAATATAATGAATCTATAACATCATTATATTGAACTATTTTGTGTTTGATGAAATTTTAAAATAAATTGAAATAGTTTTCTTGATGCATGTTTTATTGTCAGAATGTTATTATACGTTCATGTTACAATATTAAATTTAATATTATATTCATTTTCACTCATAAAAAAATATTTATAATAAACTCATTATAAATTAATATGAAATTATGATATAATTCAATATTTGGATTTTTTGTTATAAAATATAAAAATTAAAATTTATTGTCCCTTTAACTTATAATATTTACTGTGATCATAAAAAAGTATGTTTATGATAATTATATTATGTCATAATATTAATATCATATTAATATATATTAACTTATATTAGTTCATAATATTATAATATAAAATAATTTAAATAAATTATGGTATATAAATAATGGTTGCAATATAACATCATTGTAGTATTTGCTTATCATCAATAGTAAATTAATTAAAGAAATTGCTTTACGATTATTTAGTGCTTATGTTTTAAATTAATTCAGTCATAATTGATTAGTGATTTTTATATAGTCATGGTTCAATTTCTTAGTCTATTAAACTATGTATGGCAGTTTACTGATGAACATCTGACATATGTTATTCCATTTTATTGTCATTATGAAATTGTTGTGAATTAGGCTTTAATTTAAGTTACAATTCCTTCATATTGGGATATGTTATGTTGGGAATTAGATCATATATGACTTTAATAGATGTGCCACGGTTGATATGTTATGAAAATTTCGTCCAGCCTGTCCAATATTGAAACCATAGTATTATTAGATATTACTATGCATAATTATTGGATTAAGGTTATTATATTTGACGTAAAATCAATTTTATAAGTTTGTGACTGTAGACCATAATCAAAATATGTATAATAATCAAGAGAACTTGCAAGACGTAATCTTGTAAATTCTCAAATTATTTTTCTTAAGAATATTATATCTCGCAGCACTGAAACCTTTAGATCCGTTTGAGAATTTGCAAGACGTAGTCTTACAAATTCTCAAATTGTCCTAGTGGACAGTTTGAGATTATTTGTTGTGATATGTTAGTCTACTATTAATTATCATCTGTTGAGATTGTGGTTTGTATTTTCTCATACGTTCTCCTAGTGTGGCATATATGCCACACATTTAGGAGAAATATGGGGAAATGTTGCTGAAATTTTAACGTAAACGATGATAATGAATAGCAGAATCATATCACAGAAAATAATCTTGAATGGGAAGGGCCTTACCTTTTAGATATGAAGTGAAGGTGGAATTAATTTAGGACACTTGCATACTCGTGAAGTCTCACGAACTCCATGTGGCACGGCTTTGCAAAGGAGGGACCTTAGCAGGGCCTGGCCTAATCAATTGGTTGCAATCATTAAAAACAAAATTGATCTATTGTTTTAAATTTTTTAATGGTTATTATTTACCTTGGATGTGTAACATAACTAATTTAGTCATAAAATTATTAATACTAATATTTTTTATATTATGGTTTTGTTTATTGGTTCACCAGAAAATTGTATAAGTTGTTCAAAATAAGCGGACCTCGCTCGTGGATGTATGCAAGATTAAAAGATGGCTTGCTTAATCCAGATTTTTTGAATGGACTGGAAGAATTTATTGGATTTGCATGTAGCCAACCTGAATGGATGGATGGGCCTAGGATTAGGTGCCCCTGCAACTTATACAGGTGTCAGAATAAAGCGTACAGGATGTTAAAACTGTGAAGGTGCATTTGTGTAAAAAGGGTTTTGTTCCTGGGTATGATATTTGGTACTGTCATGGTGAAACAGAGGAAATGGGTGCAGCTGTTACAAGCCAACAAGTTTCTATTCCCATTCATCAACCATGTGCGAATTTAAACAGATACGAAGAAATGGTGATGAATGTATCGGGTAATGAATTCAATCAGAATACATTTATGGAAGAACCAAATCCAGATGCACAACAATTTTATGATATGCTTCATGCTGCAAATCAAAAATTGTATCCTGGTTGTGAGAGTCATTCCCAATTGTCTATGGCTGCTCGGTTGTTGAATATTAAGGCAGAACATAGATTATCAGAAAAGGCGTTCAATGCAGTAGCTGGATTAATGAAGGAAGTTTTTCCAAATGATAATATTTTAGCAGATAGTTTTTACTCAACGAAGAAGTTGTTGCGTGGCCTTGGGCTTCCAGTTAATAAGATCGATTGTTGCTTGAATAATTGTATGTTATATTGGGATGGAGACTCAGACCTGAGATGTTGTAAGATTTGTGGGCAATCGAGGTACACCAACGATGAAGGGGAGCTAGTACAAGTAGGAGGAAGAGTGTGCCTTACAAGAGGATGCATTATTTCCTCTGACTCTGCGCTGCAAAGATTATACAGATCTGAGGTTACAGCTGCTGATATAAGATGGCATGCCGAACATGAATCTAAAGAAGATGAAATGCGGCATCCATCAGATTCAAAAGCTTGGAAGCATTTTAATGACATTCATCCTGATTTCGCCGACGATATAAGGAATGTGAGATTAGGTCTTTGTACCGATGGCTTCCAACCATTTGGTCAAGCGGGCCGACAGTATTCTTCTTGGCCCGTGATACTGACGTATATAACCTTCCTACATGGAAGTGCATGAAAGATACTGCAATGTTTTTAATAGTTTTGGTTCCAGGACCATCAAATCCAAAGGAAAAAATTGATGTGTTCCTGCAACCTTTGGTGGCCGAATTGAAATTGTTGTGGGAAACTGGAGTCATGGCCTACGACATTTCAATGAAACAAAATTTTATCATGAGAGCTGCTTTGATGTGGACAATCAGTGACTTCCCGGCGTATGCAATGTTTTCAGGTTGGAGCACTGCTGGGCGTATGGGGTGCCCTTACTGCATGAATGATTCTGATGCATTCACATTGCAGAAGAGTGGTAAGAAGTCATGGTTTGATAATCATAGAAAGTTCTTGTCTCCAAATCATCCTTATAGGCGGAACTTGATCGCCTTCCGGAAGAACAAAGCAGTCACAAAATTTACCGAACCGGTTAGGTCTGGCATAGTATATTTGATACTATAGAGCATTTGGGGTTGAGGTATGCTTAGGAAGCCGATGCAGATAGAGTCAATGGCCATATATGTAAAGAACACAACTGGAAGAAACGAGTATTTTTTGGGATCTGCCGTATTGGAGCACAAATCTCATCCGGCACAACTTGGATGTTATGCATATTAAGAAAAATTTATTTGATAACATATTTAATACGGTGCTAAACATCTCGGAAAAAACCAAAGACACTACAAAGTCGAGAGAAGAACTTAATCAGTACTGCAAAAGAGCTGATTTGAGAAGGAATGCTGACGGGACCTATCCTAAAGCCTGTTACACTCTTGACAAAAATTCACGAGAAGTTTTATGTAACTGGGTTAGAGGGTTAAAATTTTTAGATGGTTATGCTTCAAATATCAGTAGGTGTGTGGATATGCAGAAGCTCAAGTTGCTTGGCATGAAGAGTCATGACTGCCATGTTTTTATGCAGCGGTTATTGCCTATAGCTTTTCGTGAGTTGCTTCCGCACCATGTATGGAAGGCATTGACGGAGCTCATCTTGTTCTTCAAGGATTTATCTACCATAGTCATTACTTCTGCATCCATGGCAAGGCTTGAGGATGAAATTCCAATTATTTTATGCAAGCTGGAGCGAATATTTCCTCCAAGTTTTTTTGACTCAATGGAGCATTTACCGGTTCACTTGCCATAAGAAGCGAGTATAGCTGGTCCCGTGCAGTATCGCTGGATGTATTCTTTCGAGAGGTAAATATCTTAATAATCGGTTGTACATGTTCATATTTAAAATTTTATTTCATTGCGAGAAAGTTGGTTTATTCTATTTCTTACCTTTACGTGTAGGTACCTTAAGAAATTAAAAAATAATGTGCATAATAAGGCAAAGGGTTGAAGGTTCTATATGCAATGCACACATAGTTGAAGAAGTTTCAGCTTTTGCCTCTCATTACTTTGAGAGTCACGTCCACACGAGGAGCTGAAATCTTGATCGTAATGACGATGTATGTGTGGACGAAGGACACCCTAATGATGGTAGAATATCAGTTTTTAAAGGTATCGGTCGTTCATTTGGGAGGCAGAAGTCAAGAGATTTTAGCGATGCGGAGTATAGTGCAGCGCATTATTACATCCTAATGAACTGTAGAGAAGTCGATCCATACATTGAGCAAGTATACACTTCACTACTTTAAATTATAATATACCTCACTATTTAATTGCTAAAAGAAGTTTTAATTGTTATCATCCCTTTAGGATGTTTTGTGATAGACAACGATAGACGACTCCTAACATCAGTCAAATTGACATTGGAGAAGTTAGAAATGGAGTTCACTTACTGGTTTTATGAATATGTGAGTAGTATCACTCAATCAATTGCAATAATGGCTTTTATTTTTCGAATTGGTTGTGAATAGCTTATTAATTTGTAGGTAAACGGTCCATGGTTCACAACCAACAATATTTTCATTAAATGTTTAGTGCAATGGCCATTGAAGACCGTAACAACCTCTACTGGCTACTTTGTTAATGGATATAAATTTCAAATTGAACGACTAGCGTCTTCAAGAGGCACACATAATTGGAGTGTGTGTGTCAAAGGAGAAAGTGTTGGAGTAAATATGATGGATTATTGGAAAGTTAGTAGAGGTGGTTGAAGTTGAATATCCCGGTTGGCCTATCAAACAAACCATATTATTTCGTTACGATTGGTTCGATCCGACAGTTCCTGTGGGTAAAAGGGTTCATAACGACTACAATCTAGTTGAAGTCAACCATTGCCGAAGATTGCAGAAATATGAACCATTCATCCTTGCATCCCAAGCTCAGCAAATGTTTTATTGCGGATATCCAAGTTTGCACAATGACAAGCGAGATTTATGGGCTGTTTCTAAAATCCTTCCACGTTCAGTAATCATATTAGACGAGAGTTCATCAAGTCAATCACCTGAGTGCCCTGCATTTCAAAGGATAAGATGGAAATGCATGCAATTAAGGACGATACAAGGGCTCCTAAAACATCAGTTAGAGATCCAAATGGTGATGTCCAAGATATTGAGGATGCAAATGTTCGATTTCCTTCAGATGATAATGACACAGAATCACAATCTGATACGGCATCGGATGTTGAACCAACATTTGACGAAACAAATGACACTGATTAAACATAGAGGTTTATTCAATTTTAATTATTTTTATAAGTGCTAAATTTTTCATATTCAATCATTATTCGTAATTTCCTTCCTCTTTGCTTATATTGCATGCATGCATTGTCTTCTTTAGTATGTTTTAAGGCTATGTCGGGCTGAGATAGGTGTGATATCTTCATTGCAAGTGGGATTTTAGACACTTACAGTGCTCTTGTTGAGAGTTTTGTTAGTTTAGGGTACAGAGAATGAGTCAGTGGATGTGTACATACTTGGTACAAATGCTCTGGTTTGCCAGTTTTTGCTGGGCATTACCAGAGACAAAGTTGTCTTTGTGAGTATTATTGTACCTCTGTATTTAGTATAGCTTTGTGATTGCTAATATGTTACATTTTTGTATTTTGTTGTCCATTTTTAGATGTCAAAAATTGTGATTGATGGTGCTTATGTAGTGATGAAAGTCCTTGAGTTATAGTCTTCCAAGTAGGGGTTTTAAGTATCTGTTCTCTTTTGTGGATATGAATAACGTAGTTATATATATTCTAACAGCCTGAGTAGAAGAAAGATGTGGATTAGCAAGTAGTCAAACTGGCCCATGCATGCTATTAATTGTGCTAAGGTCTCCTCCTCTTTGTCTACATGTGCAATCATCACATGCGTTGCAAATGAGAGTCGATTCTATAAAAATTGTTGTTCACTTAATCATGAGAAGTTTACCGGCTGTCAGGGACAACTTATTCAATTGTACATGTTTATTCCCTTCAAATGACTAGAATTATTCATGTTTATCTCACATTCTTAATCAATGTACTTTCTTCTATTGTAGTATGAATGGTGCAGGTTTTTCAATAGGCCTATACTATGGCAGCTAATTCATATGCATGTACTCAAAAAGCTATGTGGAGGGAAAATATAATATTTTGATAATTATGATCCTGATAGGATGTCTATTCTTGAGATTTAGAGAATATTATTGGAGTTAGGGGTGGCTAGTTTTATTGAAATGTTCTACCGCATGCATGATCAATTATTGGATTACTGACTTAGGATTTTGAAAAGTGATAGAGGTATGTTGGATATGGTTGCATGCATTCTAAGTAGTGGGATCATTGATGTATATGTTAAGCATAATTCGTGAACTATATTTGATGAGCCAGATTT
>UESW01001924.1:70814-117084 GCA_900491605.1 Calamus simplicifolius | reverse complement strand
TCATGTTTGTGATTTATATCTTTTGATATCATTTTCAATTGTAACTAAATTGTAACGAATTCATAGTTGTGCTTATGTTATCAGGGATTGGTTCTAGCAATTGAGTTTGCGATGACTGATGCAGTTCATAGATTTTGCATTAGGCCGGCACCTATTGGAATTTTAAGGCTTGGTATAAGGGTCTTGCATTGGAGGAACTTATATGGAATGCTACACAAGAAACTTCTTATTCTAAGTTCAAGGATGAAATGAAGATAATGAGGGCCCTGGACGTAGATGCCTATAATTGATTGCTGGGGCTTCTAGCCAAGTTTTGGAGCAGGAATAAATTCAGCATTAGGTTGAAGTGTGTGATCTTCTATTGAACAATTTGTTTGAAAGTTTCAATAGTAAGATAATAGGGGTAAGAAACAAACCCAACCCAACAATGCTAGGGGATATTAGAAAGTATTTGATGAATTGATTCAAAGATAATAGGATAAAGGCAATGAATTTTGATGGGCCTATATGTCCTAGGATTTAAAATAAGTTGGAGAGGAATAAGACTAGCCTTAAGAATTGCATATCAATATGGGCTAGTGTTGAACTCTTTGATACGGTAGTCGAAAATGATCAGTTTGTGATAGATTTTGGAAAGCATACTTATAGCTGTAATAATTGTGACCTTATTGGGATATTCTCTTGTATATATATGCTAGTTTTGCCATTTGTATCTAGATCAGAATTTTGAGGATTATGTGCATTGTTATTATCACAGCGAGATTTATCATAGGATTTCTAGTCCTATAGTGTGCCCTGTCAATTGCCTTAAGTTGTGTCCGCATATAAATATGGATCCAATCTTTCTTCTTAAGATTAGGAGGCTACCTGTGAGACCAAAAAGAATAGGAAGAGGGACTTAGATGAGTCTACTCAATCTTACAAAGATGGTAAGATGCATAGTGAGATGAATGCTCTAGAGGGCAAGTTTCTAATGGAAGGAAGAAAGGCCTATTTTAGTGCTATAGTTGTTAGTGCTGCTTCTTTGTCTATTTGCCTTATTTTTGTAATGAATTTTGATAAAATATATCTTGTAGGCAGTCTATAATGGCAAGTTACTATTGGCATCTATGTACTTAGTAGGCTATGTAGATATGTCTTATGTTAAAAGTTAAAAGTTAATGCTTGATTTCATTGCTATGTCTAGATGGATGCTTGATTATTTTTAGAATTTAGCACACTTTGATACTATGTGATTTGATTTATATGAAATTTTAAAATACTAGGTCAATCTTGACAAATCAGTTGACGATTTATCATACATGTTATTTTGTGTAGATCAATGTTAAGCCATAAAGATGACAAATCAGTTGCTGCATTTACCCCAACTAATTAAGATTTGGAATTTTTTTAAGCTATGAGCATATTCGAACATTCTTTTGTAAACTTTGCCATAGTTACATGAGCACCAGCAGCACTTAGCTTGTTGGCACTAATCTCCTTAGCACGTGCTGGAAGCGGTTCCGAAACCTAACTTTATGTGATTTTGTGGTTGCTGGGACTTGTGGTGGTGGTGGAGGCAAGACTTCTTATTTGCTGTGTTTTGACTATTTTATGTGATTTTTGTGGTTTGAACTCGTGGTTTATGAGATTTGTTTGAAAAATATATATTGGTGGGGAGGGATGTCCATGATAATTAAGGTCAGACCTTTCAATTGAAGAAGTCGTGCTTGCTCACTTGAGTGAGATGAGGTCCTCTTTTATTAAATTTATATCCGTAAGAAGCGTCCGTAGATGAGAATGGCTGGTGAAATAAATCAACAGCTGCCTTCTTTGATACGGGAAACAATTGAGTCAGATCAACCAAACGGGGTATTCTTTCGTTTATGAACCAAATGGGCCGGGTATTCTTTCCTTAATGAGAATCTTATAAGATTATTAGTAATGTAAGATCATTAATAATATTATATTAGCCTGAATCAAACACAATCTTAATATGATTCTACAGTACCGGAGAATCAAAATGATATCCAACTAGAAAAGATCAACCATTCCTTCCCACTTATCTTGCGGAGGTTTTATCCTTGCAGATTTTGAAATGAAATCTCTATACTTGTTGCAGTTAAATAGTGAAAAAAATTCACATGATCTTTCCTATTAGTCGAGGCTCTTCATTTTCTCTAATGTATCTGAGTTATTAGTGATAGAGATATAGATTAAAAGATATGCTTTATGTTATGTTTTACATTTTAATGAGAATTCATTTTGAGCAATGTGTGCCATTTACTATATATGTGCATGTGTCTAGTATTTACAAAGAGTATTTGATCTAGTATGTAGAGTACGGCTTACACACAGAAGACTAGATCATAGGTTCTTTTGGAATACAAGTTTATTGTTCACAGTTTAGATGGAATTGGACATACCATCAGTAGAACTGTAGCACAAATTTTTAGTAGGTCTGTCTTGATTACGGAGAATGATTATTCTAACTATTTGTGCTAGTACACTTTGTGTGTATTGAACAGGACCCAGTTGAGTTAATTATTTTATACTGACTTTATAAAATAATTTAAAACTCATGAATATTATGATTACTTATGCTCTTAATCTGAATTCTATTCTAGACACGTGTATGTAGTGATTATTGCTTTGATTACACATAGAGTGAGATTCTATATGAGTCAATAACTCAGTGGGTGGGAAATAACATTATATATGGTGAATATTAATAGTTGAAGGAATCCAGTCCTGTTAATTTGGATTGATGATATCCCTTGAGAAAGCTTATAAGTTTTGATTGTATCAAATCTTGCAAGTGAATTTGAATCCGATACATCAAATAGTTAAGTGGATAAGTCTCAAGGATAATAACAGCCAATTAAATTATATTGTCAGTAATTAAATTTAATTGGTGGATATCTGTAATCTTAATGTGGGGAGATAATAAGTATTTAATATAGGCTCAAAATATAAATTCGAATATGATTAGGAGTACAATTATAATTCTTTAGTGGAATGAATTGTAATTTACGTAATTAAATCCTAACCCGGGGTAGGATTGGGAGATTTAATTACGTGGGAAGTCCTTTCATATTGCCTATGGTCCATGTTGTAGCCCTATAAATACCCTCCCAGTTGGTTGCTAGGTTAACGTTTTTAAGGAAAAGAAAACAAGAAATCCTAGGTCGGCTAAGAGATCCCACCATCTTGTGAGAGAGGAAGGTATTTTCGGGAATACGATGGAAGGCTAAAAGATTGAGGTCGAGCAATCGAATCAAGTGTTCCAAAGTTCAAATCTGAAGGTATGATCTTATACTTTTAGATTAGAACGGTAAAAGTTTTTTGTATTACGCATATACGCTATAGCCGTGATCTTGGGGGTATTTTGCGCTCCCCAACAATTAGGTCGAGAGATGATAATGTATCATGCACGTGCGTGATGCATGCATATAACAGGAAAAAAAAAGAACGGTGCGTTACCAGCAAGATATAGCGTGTACGCAAAATGAAAAAGCATGTTATCGTTGACCCGTCTAGACCAGTCAGATAGCCAAGCATGCTAGGGCTTACCATGCTTTATGAACATAGTTTTAGCATTGTACGGGAAAACACGAGAGAATCCATGAAATAATAGTTGTTTCTAGGAGTAACCAATCAACCTCAAAATAGCGGTCGATTTTGTCTAGTAGCCTGAAAAATTAGGTTTCCAATGCATATTAAGTTTAATACTCTTCATGTTACATATCAATTCATCATCTGATTCGACCACGTGACGCAACCACATGAACCCTAAGGCAAGCCCTAAAGACTATGCAAGGCCTATTATGAGCAATCCATATTACATTCCACAATAATATTGAAAGGAAGTAGCAATTATCATGACTTCAAATCTGGATAACATCCACTAATGTCATAAACATCAGTTTATTATTTTCTCTATAATCGTTTAAAAAAATTAATTAAAATAAAATTTATATCTATCTAACTAATTGCAATAGCTGTAACGTCGCTTCATCCCGTTTCATCAAACTAATCACCTTAATCTGTAAAAAATTTCAATAGATATAATGAGCTCAGCAGTCGAATAAGAATTTTCTATATAAAATTTACCTTCTTATATAGCAATTTAATATATAATTTTATGGCATAAATGCATGATTATGTAAAATTTAAATTACCAAACCAATAAATGTAGATGCCATCATGCAATCATATAATACACATTCAATTACTTCAGATCGACTCAATTAGTCATACATTCGATCCAATTTCATATGGTTTTCAGCTCTAGACTACCGTAACCACATCCAACCCATGCTGGGGCACCCACAATGTCATGCTTCAGCCTATGACAGGCAATACTACCATATTTTTGGCTTATAGCGGAGCTCATAATGTCACACTTTAGCCTGTGACAAGCAACACTATCATATTTTTGCCCAGCGATGAGGCTCATAATGTCACACTCCAGCCTATGCTGGATAGCACTACCATATTTTCAGCCTATGGTGGGGCTCTCATATGGCCAGCTTAGAGCATCAACCCTCTTGCACTTATGCATCGCAACCAACACATAGTATACATATCAATGCATCTCAACTTAATCATGACCGGCAACATATGGATACAATCAAATAAAAATATTCATGCTTCTCTAAATTTTTAATAATCAATTTATAACCACATTACATAAGTATACTAAAATAATCAACTAAATTATAACTTGCATAATTTTAAAATAATAAAAATTTTATAAGTCATAATTAGGCAATATTCATCAATCAAACCAAAAATCAGGAATAGATCAAAATCCACACTCACCCAATGTAAATTACCAAAAAGCAAGCAATTATAAATTAGCTTATTGCATGGATTTCAAGTAATTATTATTTATACAATACTGGTAAAAATTATGTAGGAGAATTCTTACTTCATGATACAGCTAATAATCCCTTACTGACGACTCGAATTTGACTTCACCCTGTCACGCTGGTCATCCGCTTCAACTGACACAATTCACATACTTTTTATTTAATTAACAAAAATAAACTTTAATTAATAAAAAAATAAAAATAAATTTCTTTCAAAACCCATCATTGGGTCTGCGCCGTAGTCCCAGCACTCACCCTCCTTTCCTCTTTTTTTTCCTATCACATTTCTTTTCTTTTTTCAAATCTCCTTACTTTCCCCGCACTCAATGATAGCTAACATCATCGGCTTTCCTCTCGGTCTTTTTTTTTTTTTTTTCTTCTTGTGATTCCCTTACTACGGATAGCACCCGTGCCCTCTTCCTTTCCTCCATCGATGACTCACTGAGGACTTACCTCTCCTTCCTAGCGATGCTCCTCGATGAAAAGGCAGAGGAAAAGAGTTAAACTCTTTTCCTCTCCTTTTTCCTCTCTTTCTCTCTCGGCCTCTCCTTTCTTGGCAGCGGAGGGGGTTTTGCGCCCCCCCCCCCCTTTTTTTGGTATTTCTCCTTTCCTTGGTGGCCCTAGGAAAACCCTAGGGCACCCACCCCTTTTTTTAATACACCCGAGGGCTCGGGCAAGGGAGGAGGAACTCCTCCCCTAATTCTACATGCATGTGGCCGTGCGAGTGGGTGGGGTTGGGCCAGTCCAATCCTAGGCCCTTACAATCTCCTCCCTTTAAAATAAATTTCTTCCCCAAAATTTTTTTTTACCAGATACTTCAAAGAGTTGAAGATGCTTGTCTTTTACTTTGGCTCGAGTTCCCAAGTGGCCTCTCTTTTTAAGTGGGTGCTCCATTGTATTTTCACATAAGATATAGTATGTTAGGTCTTCTTGAAGATGCAATGGCACATGCTCCACCCATGATTTGGGTCTGAAACATATTTCTTTAACATTGACACATAAAAGACATTGTGCACATTTGATAGAGTTGGTAGTAATGCTAGTCGATATGCCATATCCCCAACTCTATCTAAAATTTTGAATGGACCAATGTATTTGGGACTCAGTTTACTCCGGAGTCCAAACCTCATCACACCCTTAATAGGAGAAACCTTCAAGAACACATGATCACCGATATGAAATTCTAGCTTTCTCCTTCTGTTGTCAGCATAACTCTTCTGTCTACTCTGAGCTGTGCGAAGACGTTCTCAAATTACTTATATTTTCTCAATAGTTTGTTGCACTAACTCTGGTCCCAGAAATTTTTGCTCACCAACATTATCCCAACAAATTGGAAACCAACATTTTCTTCCATGTAGTGCTTCCTAAGGAGCCATTTGGATACTTGCTTGATAACTATTATTATAAGCAAACTCAATCAAAGCCAGTTGACTATCCCATGCACCATCAAAATTTATAACATAGGCTTTCAGCAAATCCTTCAAGATCTGAATGGTCTGCTTTGATTGTCCATTCGTTTGTGGGTGAAAAGTAGTACTAAAGTTTAACTTTGTGCCAAGCACTTTATAAAGACCTTTCCAAAGCTGGAACACAAGCCTACTATCTCGATCAGATATAATAGTCATTAGTACTCCGTGCAGCCTCATAATTTATTCTATGTAGATACCTGCCAACCTCTCCAAAGAGACTCCAACCCTAAATGGTAAGAAATAAGCTGGTTTGGTCAACCGATCCATAAGCACCCATACAACATCACTACCTCGAGGGGTTCTTGATAAGCCAGTCATAAAGTCATAGTGATATGATCCCATTTTCACTAAGGAATCTCAAGAGACTGTAATGGTCTAGCGGGTCTTTGATCTTTAGCTTTCACCTGCTGACATACTAAACAGAGTAACATGAAAGGCTATGTCCCATTTCATACCAGTCCACCAAAAGTTTTTCTTCAGGTCACAATACATTTTGGTACCTCCAGGATGCATAGTATAGTCCAAACCATGTGCTTCACCCAAAATCTTTTCTTTCAGTTCTTTATCCTTTGGTACACAAAGTCTATCCCCGAATCTTAGTGAACCATCCTCATGAATTTGAAACTCTATTTGAGCACTGGTCTCCACCATTTCTATAATATTTTGTAACTCTGGTTCCTCTTTTTGAGATATCTTAATTCTCTCTATTAGGGTACACTGTATTGTAAGTATAGCAAGCTGAACCTTAGGATCATATATACAAATCTTAATACCAGCTCTATCTGCTAATTCACCTAGAGATTTTTTGCTTAAAGCATAAGCCACCACATTAGCCTTCTCTAGATGATAGCTAATGGTCAAATCATAATCTTTAACAATTCTAACCATCTTCTCTGCCTTAAATTTAATTTCTTCTAAGTAAAAATGTGCTTCAAGCTTTTGTGATAGTGAAGACCTTACACTGTTCTTCATACAAATAATGCCTCTACATTTTTAAAGCAAACATTACCGCTGCCAATTCTAAGTCATGAGTTGGGTAGTTCTTCTTATATGATTTTAATTATCTAGAGCATAAGCAATCATTTTTTTTATTTTGCATTAATACACATCTAAGTCCACTATATGACGCATCACTATAGATGGTAAACCCTTCAGTTTCAGCTGGAATAGTCAACACCGAGGCCATCACTAATCATCTTTTTAACTCTTGAAAGTTCTTCTCATAATCCTCTATCCATTCAAACTTCACTCGCTTTTGAGTCAAGCGAGTTAAAGGCATAGCAATATGGGAGAATCCTTTAACAAACCTTTGATAGTATCCTGCCAACTCTAAGAAACTACGTACTTCGAACACATCAGAAGGCTTATTCCATGCAACCACAACTTTCACCTTCTTCGGATCTACTGAAATACCTTCTTTAGAGATTACATATCCGAGAAAAACAACACTATCCAACCAAAAATCATATTTAGATAATTTTGCATAGAGCTTCTCTTTTCGAAGAGACTGTAGTGCCATCTTTAATTGTTCTCCATATTTTTGTGGGCCTTTTGAATAGATTAAAATATTATCAATGAACACCACCACAAAGCAATCCAAGTAAGATTTGAATACCCAATTCATAAGATCCATAAATGTAGTTGGTGCATTGATCAAACCAAAAGGCATAACCAAAAACTCATAATGCCCATATCTGGTCCTGAAAGCTATCTTCGGTATATCCTCGGCTTTTATCTTCAATTGATGGTACCTTAACCAAAGATCAACTTTCGAGAATACTTGTGCTCCTTACAATTGATCAAACAAATATTCAATTCTCGGTAAAGGATATTTATTTTGTACTATCACCTTATTCAGTTCCCAATAATTTATGCATAGCCAAAGACTTTCATCTTTCTTCTTCACAAATAGTACAGGAGCACCCCAAGGGACACACTTGGTCTGATAAAGCCCTTATCTAATAACTCTTGCAACTGTTTCTTCAACTCTCTCAGTTCTGCTGGAGCCATCCTATATGGGGTCTTTGAAATCAGACCAGTACCAGTAATCAGATTAATAGAGAAATCAATCTTTCTATCAGGAGGTAACCTTAGTAACTTATTAAAAAAAATCAGAAATCTAGTTCACAATAGGAATGTTTTCTGTGCAAAGATCCTTTTGTTGGGTATGTAGTACTGTAGCTAAATACTCTTCACAACTCTTCCTGAGAAGCTACTTGGCCACCCATAAAACTAAACTCAGTTTGCCCAGAAATTTAAAATTTTACTATCTTCTTAAAACAGTCAATTGTAACATGATAAGCTGCCAGCCAATCCATTACAAGAATCAAATCGAAATACTTCATTTCTAAGATCAATAAATTTGCCTTCATCTCTATATCCCCAACGGTTAATATGTAATTCTTACACATTGACTTCACTAACATAATATCTCCACTTGGTGTAGAGACACACATCTCAACTTCTAATGGTATAGGTGTTAACTTGTTACTTTTAACAAAATAAGAAGATATAAAGGAATGCATAGCATCCGGATCAAACAATGCATACACTGTATGGGATAATAACTTAATCATACCTGCCACTGTAGCATTTGAGGCATTAGCATCTGGCTCTGAGAGTGCATAGATAAGCCCTTGAGCTTTAGGTTTTTGCCATGCCTCCACCAACTGTGGTGCTACTGGAAACTCTAGTCTTCCTTGTGGTTCTTTTCCTTTAGGACAATTTGCTGCTATGTGACCTGGCTGTCCATATGCATAGCACCTCTTCTATGGTAGCCTACAGTCTTTTTGGAAATGTGGTCCTCCACATCTGAAACACTTGACTTCACCTCTACTTGGGGTTGTATTACTTAGGGATGCATTGTTATGTTTCTTTGTATTAAGGTTTCTATTATCTTGGCCTTAAAATTTTTAGACCTGCCTCTCTTCTTCATAGCCCTCTCTTTCACAGCTTCGTATCATTAAAGCCCTTTTCTATCACCAAAGCCTTGCTCACCACCTCCTTATAGGTGGTTAAAGTAGCCACTCGTTGTCGGATTGGGTCCCTAAGTCCATTTTCATACTTACAAGCCCAAATAATTTCCTTTGCCACTATTGTAGGTGCATAACTCAATAATTCTTCAAACTTGGTAGTATATTGTGGCAATGTCATACTACCTTGGTCAAGATGATCAAACTCTTGAAACTTCTGGAACCTAACGCTATGAGGAAAGTATTTTTCAAAGAAAACCTTTTTGTACTCCTCTCAAGTGTGCGGTGCATCATTTGGGCCAAGTTTTCCTTCTCTTCCTTTGGACATTTCAAGGTCTGAAAGACCTTCTCAATCTCTTTCAACCAACTCTCAACTTCCATGGGGTTAGAAGTGCCCTTGAAAGCTGACAGTGTATACTTCTTGAATTTAGTCAGGCTAACTCGGTGCTCTGGTTGAGTTCTAGGGTTTCATAGTTGTTGTAGTTGTTGTTGCTGCTGCAATTGTTGCTGCAAGAATTGCTACTGTTGCTGCTGTTGCAGCTCCATCATCCGCATTATATCTGCCCTTGATGCAGCTTGTTGTTGTAGTAGAATATCCAGTAGTTGGGCAGTAGTCACATGCTCACTGGGCTATACTCTAGGTTCCTTTATATTTCATGCTCCCGATGTCCCTACTTCCGTGGTTCCCACTCTAGGGGTATAGGAACATCAGTGGTGAAGACCACAGGGGGCTCCTCTTGGCACAAACCTCGCACCGGTGAGGCTGTATCACTTTCTTATGATTATGAGGGCTCCTATGCAGCTATGCCAACGACAAATCAGGTTGGCCTTCTAGATTGACCACATCCTCTACAATGAACCATATCAATCTTTATACAACAAGGTTCAATTTTCAATTTAATATCCATATATCAATCACAATTAATTCACATATCAAAACTTTTAATTCAAGTAAGATTTAAATTTTTCCCACTCACTCTCACATCGATTCTAAATCCTAGAATCCTAAACCATATTTTCATGCCACTTCAGTCACCATTTTTATCATCATCCCTAATGATCATAACCTAAGCTTTGATACCACTTTTGTCATGCCCCAAATACACCATCTGACTTGGCCATGTGACATGGCCACATGGACCTTAAGGCAAGCCCTAGAGACCATGCAATCCATACTACATTCCACAACAGCATTAAATTAAAAGAAAATAGCAATTATCATGATTTAAAACTTGGATAAACATCCACTAAAGTCATAAACATCAATTCATTGTTTTCTCTACAATCTTTAAAAAATTTTAATTAAAATAAATTTTATATCTATTTAACTAATTGCAATAGTTGTAACGTCGCTCCATCTCGTCTCATCAAACTAATCACCTCAACCTGTAAAAAATTTTAATGGATATAATGAGCTCAACAGCCCAGTAAGAATCCCCTATATAAAATTTACCTTCTTACATAGCAATTTAATATACAATCTTTATGGTATAAATGCATTATTATGTAAAAACCAAACTACCAAACCAATAAATATAGATGCTATCATACAATCATGTAATACATATCCAATTAATTACTTCAGACTTAACCATTCATACATTGAATTCAATTTTACATGATTTTCAGCTCTAGACTACCATAACTACGTTCCAACTCATGGCAGAACACCCACAATGTCATACTCCAGCTAGTGACAGACAACACTACCATATTTTTGGTCTATGACGGGGCTCACAATGTCACACTCTAGCCTATGATGAGCAACAATACCATATTTTCAGCCTATGATGGGGCTCTTACATGGCCAGCCTAGAGCAACAACCCTCGTGCACTCATGCATTGCAACCAACACATGACATGCATATTAATGCACCTCAACTCAATCATGATTGATAGCATATTGATGCAATCGAATAAAAATATTCATGCTTCTCCAAATTTTTAATTATAAGTTTATAATCACACCACATGAGTATTCCAAAATAATCAACTAAATTGCAACTTGCATAATTTTGAAATAAAAAAAATTTCATAAGTCATAATTAGGCAACATTCATCAATCAAACCAAAAATTAGGAAAGATCGAAATCCACACTTCACCCAATGTAAATCACCAAAAACCAAGCAATTATTCAAATTAGCTTATTGCATGGATTTTAAGTAATTATTATTTATATAATACTTGTAAAAATTATGTAGAAGAATTCTTACTTCATGATTCGGCTAATAACCCCTTACTAATGACTCGAATTTGGCTTCGCCTTGTCATGCTGATCATCCCCTTTAACTGACACAATTTACATATATTTTATTTAATTAACAAAAATAAATTTTAATTAATAAAAAAATAAATATTAATTTTTTTTAGAATTCATCATTGGGACTGTGCCGTAGTTCCAGCACTCACTCTCCTCCTCTTTTTTTTTTTCTTTTTCTTTTATTTTGGTAGATCCCCTTACTTTACTCGCACTCGATTGTAGCCAGCGTCGTTAACTTTCCTCTCTTTCTTTCTTTTTTTATTTATTTTTTTCCATCTCGTCATCGCAACCATCACCTGTACCATCTCCCTTTCTTCCACTACAAGAAAAGGGTCATTTGCGAGGGAATTTGCGAGGGAAAAAGGGAAAATCCGTCGGAAATTTATATTTCCGACGGATTTCCGACGGATAAATGGTTGTCGGAAAAACCCTCCTCGAAAAATTTTTCCGAGGAATTTTTCCGAGGGAATATATTTTCGAGGGATTTGCCGAGGGAATTTATCCCTTGGAAATATCGACGGATTTTCCGAGGGAAATTTTTCGACGAATTTCCGAGGGATTTTTCGAGGGAAACGTTCTGAGGNGCAATATATTTATGATTTACTGATGTGTTTCATAGTGCATGGGTATTTGGTACCACTACAAGAAAAAGGGTCATTTGCGAGGGAATTTGCGAGGGAAAAAGGGAAAAATCCTCGGAAATTTATATTTCCGACGGATTTCCGACGGATAAATGGTTGTCGGAAAAACCCTCCTCGGAAAATTTTTCGAGGAATTTTTCCGAGGGAATATATTTCCGAGGGATTTGCCGAGGGAATTTATCCCTTGGAAATATCCGACGGATTTTCCGAGGGAAATGTTCCGAGGAATTTTCCGAGGGATTTTTCGAGGGAAACGTTCCGAGGGATTTGCCGAGGGATTTTTCCGGGGGAAAAGTTCCGAGGGCTTTTCCGAGGGAAAGTTTCCGAGGGATTTTCCGATAGATTTTCCGAGGGAAATGTTCCGAGGGAATTTCCGAGGACAATATTTCGAGGGATTTTCCGAGGGAATTTCCGAGGACAATTTACCGAGGGATTTGCCGAGGGAAACTTTCCGAGGGAGTTTCCGAGGGCAATTTACCGAGGGATTTTCCGAGGGAATATTTTTGAGGATATTCCGAGGGATTTTTCGAGGGATTTTCCGAGGGAAAATTTTCGAGGGATTTTCCGAGGGAAAATTTCCGAGGGATTTCCGAGGGATTTTTCGAGAAAAAATTTCCGAGGGATTTTTCGAGGGATTTTCCGAGGTATTTTGCGAGAAAAAATTTTGCGAGGAGACCCTTGCAAATAGCTTTTTTTAAATACACCTGATTATATATATACAAATTATTCACAAATTTCATCATATCCAAGGATTCATAACATAACAAACTCATAACAAGCTCAAAATAGTTTATAGCAAGTTTATCATATCCAAGTTCATAACAAGCTCATAACAGAAGAAGTTATGACAAACTCATAACAAGCTCATATCCAAGTTCATAACAAGTTCATAACAAGCTCATAACAAATAAGTTCAAAAAGTTGTACAAGTGTCATCATCATATCCAAAGTTTCATAACAAAAGAAAAAAGTATCACAAACAAGTATCATTCCAATTATAGAAAAAAAGGAAAATTATAAATCCTCCTCGTGATCATCATCATCATCATCATCATCATCGACGTTATCGCAATCACCATCATTTGCAGAGGTAGCAGCTGGAGATGGTGCTGAAACTGTAGATGGATTAACCTGCATCTTTTCCATCATAAGATGCATAAACTCCTCAGTACGGGAAATCCGGGCAGATAGCTCATTGTTTTGAGATGCTAATTGACTGTTTTGATTAGCTAACTCCTCATTTCGAGTAGCTAACTCCTCATTTCTGGAAGATACAGTCTGAAACATATTATAAATCCTCTCCCGCTCCTGAATCCACTCCTCGGAAACTCGTGAGGATGTGCGGCTAGAAGATGAGGAGCCTGTCAGCAAGCAAGCCTGGGATCCAAGTCCATAAATTCGTCCCTTATTGACTCCAACTGTATCTTTCCATACATGCATCATGGAGGGCTGAGGCTGCTGCTGTGATGATTCTGCACCATCCTCTCCGGTTGAGCTTTGACTTGATTCCACCTCTTGCCACTTCTGTATAAAATTATTCTGAAAAAGATATTAGATACAATTAGTTAAACATACAAAAAGTATAAATATATGAATTAAAGTAGAGTTTTTTAAATACTTACATGTGATGTCTCTGCCTTTTTATTTACCCACTGATTACCATCCTTTTTCTTTTGATGGGTGTGTCTGAAGAGCTCATCTAATGTAGGTGCTCGGTTCAACTTCTTTGTCTGAATTTCATAACAACATTATCAATTTTAAAAAAAAATTATATGAAATAAGAACATCATATATGTAAAGAAAAAGATATTACCAAATTAGAATTTAATAACATAAATAATAATGAAATGTACAAATAGTCAGTTAATCCTAACAAACTTTTTGAGTTTTCCCATTGTACAACTCATAAATTCTTCTTTTGTCATGTTAGCTACAATTGTTTCATTGTATTCTCATTGGTAAGACTTCTCATATGCTATTATAGAAAAGCAATGTCATAGTCAGTTAATCCTAACAAACTTCTCAATTAAATTCCCAACAAATTAACTACTTAAAAAAAATATTTCCTAATGAATACCAATATGCAGCATACATCAGCAATCCTAGTGCATCTGGTCCATCAACTCATGAAAATAGACATTTGAGGTGGTACAGTGAATTTGAGGTGGTACAGTGAACCCGATTACCCTTTTGTTGTTACATATTCATAAGTTGAAAAAAAGAAGGCAAAATAAATTATTATACATACCAATCTTGTTGCATGGTCATTAATGCTGATAGAACCACCAGTGTGAAGTGGGAAACCCAATCCACCGCAATCGGATGCACGATTCTTCTTGTTCTTCTGACTTCTGCCTTTGAACTCATCACTATCCCAATATTTCCATAGCTCGTGCCATACACCCTCTCCAATCCAATCTGGCTTGCGGTCACGATTTTCACGAGCTTCGTTAAAAATGTCTGCAAGACGAGTTGAACCACGACGCTCCCAATTCCTCCGAATATAGTGCTCATCCTCTGGATCCCATTGAAATTTTTTCTAAAAAAAGAAAAAAAATTCAATATCAACAAAATGCATAGATACTTTAAATCAAGAAAGCATAATGCTTGAACAAGATACACAACCGACAAAAATAATGAATAACTCAAAACATGACATTCTGGAGACTCTTTGATTTTATCCCTACATTAATGCTGCCACTTCAGCACCAGACCAATTTTGTATGATATAAAATCTTCAGTATGACAAGTGATTTATAAATATACAAGAATGATTCCAATAGACAGAAAAACATAGGTTTCATATCAATGAGACAAAGAATAAAGTTGGAAGAGCAGTAGCAACTAAGAACATCGAAACTTTGATACTTAGCGCATTGTTAATAAGAACATCGAAACTGCTGAAACTGAAACTCTAGTCAAAGGCTAAAACTGAAACCTAAATTGAGTTTTATAACCTTGCATAAACCTAAATTTAGAGTTTCACTTTTACCCCTATGAAGTGCTGTAAGATGCCAACGAACATAATTTCCATTGGGCCAGTCAAAGAGAATATGTTTTGATATAAGATGTTCTTGTGGTCCTATTTCTCATACCAATGACATAATCCTTCTGGGTCATTCAAGAAAGCCATCAATTCTTATAGGACAGCATCCCCGTGCCATGGTCACCAAGGCAATGCGTTTGTCCAGACATGCTTCACTCCTCTCCTGTGAAATGGTTCCTCTGTTCTGAATGGGCACTGTCTTTGGCACAAGGGTGGTTCTAAGTTCAACTCCAATAATCAGCACTTATTGAAGTTTTATGTAGGGCTGGACATGGGTCAAGTACAGATTGGATCATCCAGGGTCTAATTTCTCAAAAAAAAGAGAAAAAAATATTGGAGAATTGAATTTTGGAAATTTCTCTTGGTTCAGATTCAAATTAATCATCTACTAATATGTGTATCATAAAATTGTTGAGCATGTTTTGAAACCAAACTCAAGTAAAAAAAATATTGTTACCTCAAACTCACGAAACCACATGTCTCGTGTCCTTTTTGGAATCTTCTTCCATGAAGAGTGAGGACCGTCATACTTGCTCTTAAGGATTTCAACCAAAGCATGGGTCACCATGTGGTCGTCATTGAAACTGTACATATTAAAATAATCAAACAATCACATATATTCATTTTAATGGAATAAAATAGTATAATGATCTAAATGTTATATAGTTTTACCCATAGCCACTTGGAATTAATGGTGCCCTCTCTGATGTTTGTGTGTGCAAGCCCTCCTGGCTAGAAGTTGTGGTAGAAGTATGCACAGGTTGGACTGGCGGTGATTGCCCAGGTGGCACCACAGTATGAGAAGAGGAAGGGCTGTAAGTTGGGCTAGGTGTGTGTGGTATGGTATTTGGGTATGAAAAATAAAGTGATGGTGGCATAGTAGAGGAAGAGGGTGGGGTAGTGAAAGTGGTGGGAATGGAAGGTGGAATGGAACCAGGTGGTTCAGTAGTAAAAGTCCCTGAGATCATAGTAGGGAGATGTGGTGGAATAGAAGGGAAAGGAGATGGCATAGTAGAGAGATGTGGTGGAATAGGAGGGAAAGGAGATGGCATGGTTGAAGAGGGTGGTGAAATGGGAGAGGAAGATGGTGTGACAGTAACAGATGGTGGCGAGTGAAGCATCTGGGGGGCCATGGTGGTTGAGGGTACTATTAAATTTGTGGTGGTTATTTTTTTTGCGTGAGTCTTCTTTAACCGAGTAGTAGATAACTTTCCCTTCCCCTTCACAACTCGATCTGAAGATGACATCTATAGATGCACAATAATGTAAATATAAAACAAAACAAATTTCAAAATATTAAATAAGCATATATAAACAAGTTATCATCTATTGACAAAAAAAGTAAAGAAATTATGTAGAAGCTATTGACAAAACAGGTTATCATCTATTCTCGATCTGAATCATCTTCATTAGTGAAATATTCTTCTTCCTCATCTTCTTCCTCTTGTTCCTCTTCTTCCTCTTGTTCTTCTTCTTCCTCTCCTTCAACTTCTTCTTCATCTTCTTTTTCTTCATTATCAATGGTGCCTTCAAGATATGCATCAACCTCCTCAAATAATCCTTCACTATCTCGTAAATTTTCAATGGCCTCATTATCATCTATTGCATTGACTCGAGAAATTTCCTCGTCTTGAAAAGCAGGCTCCAAAGTGTGGTCTTTATCTACTCGACCTCTCGGTCTTGTCTTGATCACCACCCACCACTCTACCTTATCTCTTATCCTCCCAGGATAAGGTACATAATATACTTGCACCACATGTTGGGGAAGAATGAATGGATCAAACTTTGCATACCTTCTATGATGTCGAATCTCAATAATATCATATTGTTTGTGCACTTTCATCCCCCGATTTTTTATAGGATCAAACCATTCACAATAAAATAGCATCACTGTTTTATCACCTTGTCCTGGGTACTGTAACTCCACCACCTCCTTAAGAATACCATAGAAGTCACTTTCATTATCACCATGTCCTCTGCTCTTAACACATACTCCACTATTGATTGTTTTTTTGCCCTCACTATATGCGTGTGTGTGGAATTTGAATCCACCAATGAAATACATGGGCCATGTTTTTACTACTCTCATAGGACCCCACGCTAAGTCATTCCAGTGTTGATTTTGTTTCATACTACATGGATTGTGCACCTAATCATATATTACAAAAACAATATATTAGACTTATGTTTCATATGAACAAATTATTTCAATTTGCATAAGAATTTAAAGCTTACATAATCTTTGAACCATGATACAAATGAAGCCTCAATTAGTGCATCTATCTGAGCATCACTAAGACATCCAGGTGTGGAAGCACGCACAAACTGCACAAACATACTAAAATACCATAAAATATTAGTTTTATTGGATTCATTGATTGAATATAAAGTTTTTATAAAGTTAAGGAGGATGTGACACTTACTCCAGATATGGCTTCACTTCATCACAATTTAATAATATATGTAATGTTGCAACAGTAAGCTCTGCATCAGTCAAATACCGTGTTCTACATTGACCAGATGGGTGGCCAAACTGACTGAATATTGAAAGAGTTGGTTGGAGCCTTTTTTCAAACTCTTCCCTACCATCATTTCGATTAGCTCCAATGCCCATAGCATGTATGTGAGGCTCAAAATAATATGAACAGAAGTAAGAAGTCTCTTGTGATAAGTATGCCTCACATATAGAGCCCTCAACGCGAGCTTTATTTTGACCATTTTTTTCAACTTATTAAGGAACCTAAGAACATAGCATTGTATGTTAGCACATGTGATATATGAGAGATTATGTGGATAAAGATTTGAAACAAATATAGAAATATTATTCTTTACCTCTCAAAGGGATACATCCATCTGTATTGAATGGGTCCACCTACTCGTGCTTCATATGGTAGGTGAATAGGTAAATGTTCCATTGAGTCAAAGAAACTAGGTGGAAATATACGTTCCAACTTACATAAGATGATAGGGATATTGTGTTCCATTTGTACCAAATCCTTCACCCGCAGCATAGTTGAGCATAAGTCTCTAAAGAATATACTCAACTCAGTAAGAGGCTTCCATATTGGTTCCGGTAATGCAATAAATGCAATAGGCAACAAACGTTCCATAAATACATGACAATCATGACTCTTCATACCACATAACTTGCCTTCGTTCATATCTACACATCTACGTAGATTTGAAGCATATCCATCGGGCATTTTCAATCCTCTTATCCATTCACAAACAACTCTTTTTTGGTCTAGTGTAAAGCTATAATTTGCTTTTGGTTTTACCACCTTTCCATTAGGTAACTCATAGAGCTCCAAATCTCGCCGCCTACAATGCTCTTTCAAATCCATTCTTGATTTAACATTATCCTTTGTTTGTTTTTTACATCCATAACAGTGTTGAAAATATTGTCAAACACATTTTTTTCTATGTGCATGACATCTAAATTGTGTCGGATTAAATTCGTTTTCCAATATGGTAATTCCCAAAATATGCTATGTTTTGTCCAATTATGACTTTCTCCATATCCACTATATTTACAAGGACCTGTTTCAGTTATTTTGGGATATCCACAAACTTTTTTCCATACTTGGTCACCTGTTAATCTGAGAGGAGGCTCCGATCTATCAATTTTGTTTTTTCGGAAGGCATTCTTATTTCTTCTGAACACATGATCAAAAGGCAAGAACTGACGATGACAATCAAACCATGTATTTTTACCCCCATGCTCCAAGCGAAAAGCCTTTGTTCTCTCCATACAATACGGACATGCTAATTTTCCAGCTGTACTCCACCCTGACAGCATGCCATATGCTGGAAAATCATTGATTGTCCACATTAAAGCAGCCCTTAATAGAAAATTTTGCTTTCTTGAAATGTCATAAGTAACTACACCCTCATTCCACATAACTTTTAATTCATCTATCAATGGTTGCAAATATACATCTATCCTGATCTTCGGATTATGCGGTCCAGGAATGAGCAAGGTTAAAAACATATATGGAGTGGTCATACACATATCAGGAGGCAGATTGTACGGCGTAACAATTACTGGCCAACAGGAGTATGCTGTAGCAGAGAGACTGTATGGAGTAAAGCCATCAGCACATAACCCAAGTCTAACATTTCTTGGCTCTAATGCAAACTCAGGATATGTACGATCAAAATGTTTCCATGCTTCTCCATCTGATGGATGGCACAAAACATCCTGTTCTCGTCTATTCTCATAATGCCATCTCATGTGCCCAGCCGACCTGTTCGAGGCGTAAAGCCTCTTAAGTCTAGGGATAAGTGGCAAATAATGCATCCTCTTATAAGATACTTGACTGTGATTCCCACTTCCCATCCTACCTGGTTTGTATCGAGGATGACCACAGAACTTGCAATCAGTTAAAGACTCATCATCCTTGTAATATAACATACATCCATTAGAGCAACAGTCTATTTTGTTAGCAGATAGGCCAAGCTTCGAAACTAAACTCTTTGTCTTATAGAAGTCAGGAGGTATTAAGTTACCGGAAGGACATATTTCTTTCATAAGCCCCGCAAATTGATTAAAACAATGCTGAGATATATTGTTATCAGACTTGATACTCATCATTCTAACAGCAACTGACAACTCTGAGTGATTAGTACAACCTGACCAGAGCGGCCGCTGTGCTGCATGCAACATCTCGTAAAACTTTTTAGCCTCTCTATTTGGAGGCTCCTCCACATAATTTGGAGCATCTCTATTCTGAAAAGCATCCACATTGCTATTATAAACATCTCCAAAATTCGGACCAGCAGCATCAAAAATCATGGCTTCGTATCTATCGGTTGGCTCATTATTATTCAATTGATCACCACTAGAAGCACTAAATTGAGCAGTACTTGAACCAGCAAATTGCATTTGATTAACACCATAATTCACTATTGGTTCAATTTCTCCATGTTCTGTCCAATACCAGTAGTCAGGTTTGAAACCTTTTTTATAAAGATGTACCTTTACTTCCTCTACAGTCAAGTACTTTGTGTTTTTGCACTTGAAACAAGGACACCTAATTTTCTTCTCACTCAAAAATATAGGTTGTTGGCATGCAAAGTGAATAAACCATTCCAACCCTATTAGAAACTCATCTGTATAACCCTTTCGGTCTGGTAAAAGTCTATTATACATCCAACTACGATAATGACGAATGTCCATAATAACGAAGCTTTAGAGTGTTTTCTTGATAACCAGCCTAAAACCATAAACAATTGAGGCATGTTAATTTTGAGTTTGTATGCATGTACTATACAAATGCTTGTTAACCATCGTTGTAGTAAATAATAAGTAATAGTTTATAGGTATTAATACAAATGGACCCTGAGAGGGAACAGAATACGTACTCTAAAAAGGTTTGATGGTGTTTCGGCTAGATCCAGAACAACTCTAGTACCTGAGAAGTGCTGATAATCCAGAACAACTGAGAAGTCACCCTGGATATATGAGAATTTCGCCTTAGCTCATGTCAGGAAATAAAACATATACCATCAAAAAATAGGATAAAAATCTTTCAGCGAGGAACTAGAACACTATGGGCTGTTCTTTTTTCTTATAGGAACATCTAAGGTTAATATATTTCATGGATATAAAGTAGTTGTAGCAGAACATATAAATATTTTCAAATACATTACAGTTCCATAATTTGATTAAAATGGTTTGTGCAAGGATTACTGAAACTTGAGAAGCACTTACAAAGAAATATAGGTGCTTGTGCTAGACATCACATGAATGATAGGCAGTAAATATAGAAATACCCAATTTGTATTGTGTAGTATAAGTTCATGTCATCTTTTCACCTTCTAATTAAAAAAGGGATAATTACACTAAGAATGATTGATGTGTCTAGGGTTCAAATTTGGTTACAGCTAACAATTTCCAAGCTAACATTTGTGATGATACAAGCATTATATCCATTTATGTCTGTCCTACCATGTCCAAGTGCCTAAAAGGCCTGGTTATCTAAAATTTAAAATATTAAATGTTCAAGTAGCAATTGCTATAAGAATGCTCTAACTGTCATGAGGTATGTTGATGCTGAACCTGATTTGTCATTAATGTAACCACAAAACATTAATAGCATCTGATTATTTAGTGAGGTAGATACTGAAGTACAAAATTTAAAACATGAATGATTATAAACCTCACATCCTACTAACTCCTTGATATATGTGTTGGCATCTAATTTTCCCATTCCATATGACAAATAGTCATGCCTTTTTTAAACTTGATGAGGACCTCACATCCTACTAACTCCTTGATATATGTGTTGGCATAGCTGTGGTTTTGCCATGGAATGAAGTTACAGCCCAAACATTGAAACCACTAAACCCATACAGATGAATAACCAACATAACCAACTCATGATAAATAGGGAAGGTTTAGCAATTCTGTGAATGACCCAGTATCAACTACTGGCAATGATATGAGCACAATAATTTTCTCCCATGCTTCCAGACTTGCTGAGCTTCACAAATTTTTGTACATTCAAATCAAAAAGGGAATCGATTTCATGAAAAATGGAATCATTAAATAACCACTATTGAAGAGATTATATTTTTCGCTGGGAACCGATCTAAAATAGCAGTTAGGTTTATAGTTTCAGATGAATCCAAATTATAAGGCTAAATCTGCTAAAATATACACAGGTCATTTGTTAAATGCCTTAGTCATTTCTTTATTTTAAGAACACAATAAATTTCAAAATGTTCCCAATTTATGTGACTGGCTGATTTATAGTATTAGTGTTACGGCTGAAAATTCTGAAACTAGAGCAGAACTGTTGAAATCAAAACTGACAATTTCACCTTACCAAAATCAAGACTGAAACATCTTTTTTTAAAGCCTGAGGTTTCATAAACTGTGCACAACCACATAAAGTAACCAGTATTGCATACAACATCTGTTTTCCCACTGGGAACTCGGGAAAGGAAATACAATTAGAAGAAATTAAAGAGTATGCCTTGCCAGATTTTTATCCTATTGTCATCTTTTTCCCTCACACTGATTTCATGCTCAGAGATCCATGCAGAAACTTAAGATTTCATCTCCAAATCCTTGAAGTCAACCTATTGCAGAACCTTAACCCTTCAACCAATCAATCTGATAAAATAACTTACTAATTTAAAAAATAGAGAACCATTTAATTACTACAAAACTAATCTAAATCTGATTTTTGGCCCACGGCATTAATGCTATTAATGTAACCACAAAAGGAGATAAAGCAACACAAAAATCACCAAGCAAAAATGAAACAAACAACACCAACGGCGAATCGATCATGCGTTCGATAAGATTATAGCTATCAAAATCCATGCTATAATCCCCTTAAAATATCTTCTATCATGCTGCCAACCAATATTTATTGGGAAAATAGGGGAACCAAAAATTACCTGGCAGTTGACCGATCGATGAAGGCGATGGCCAGCGACCTAATTCAGGACTTGACACTCGAGTTGGCTTTTGCTAACTCCCAATCGAACTAAACAAGAGTCCTAAAGAATGAATTTATGAATATTAGAGAGGAACAGAGGTTCACATGGAGAAAGATGATTTAATGGCATTTAAATCCTACCTCGCTAACTCCCACCGGTACCCAAGTCTTGGCTGGAAGTGGCGAAGCCTCGATTGATCAGCAGTCACGGCTCAGGTGCGTCAAATCTCCACTCACCATGGCAAACCTCCGGAGTTCCAAGAAGATACAGCCCAGGCTTGATGGCGGAAGCGGAGATCGTCTTGATGGCGGAAGCGAGATCGTCTTGATGGCGGAAGCGGAGGCGGTTTAGGGTTTCGGAAGGGGAAAAGAAATGAACCAGCCAAATAAGGAAAAAGAAGAGAGCGGGCCGATGTATAAAGCGCATTTGCGACCGCCACAGCGACCGCCTGAAGCGGTCGCTAAAAATGCCTTCCGCGACCGCCCTACCGCGGTCGCACGATTTCTTCTGCGCCAATGCTTTAGCATTGGCGACCGCCACAGCGACCGCCTGAAGCGGTCGCTAAAAGTGGCTTCCGCGACCGCCTCCAGCGGTCGCACGATTTCTTCTGCGCCAATGCTTAATCCTCTAGTAGTGATAGTCTATGAGTTTTTTTGCTTTTTTAATCAGTATTTTTTTTTCCTGGTTTTTCACTATGAATGCTATGTCTATACAGCTCATTTTATGGTTTCTGAATCTTGTTAATTGTTTATTTTATTTATATCAGAAGGAATTAAACAAATGGAATGACAATCAGTTTTTAGGTGAATAGTATAATCAAACTATTGATTTGATGGCATCTTGAGTGAGTTCCCAAAGGGTGACGCTGTTGGTTAAAACCAACTTGCAAGCCAAGTACAAACACCAGGTAAAAAGAAGGTATGTCTTTTTAAATTTCAGCTTCCAGTGCTAAAATAACAGCGAATTTTTAAATTTTTCTAACAAAATGCGTCGCTAATGAGTTGCAAACTAGCGACGCATTTAGCTGCGTCGCTAAATAAATTATTTTTAAAATATTTAACGGCTTCGTTAATCCGATCGGCGACGATCCGACGGTTGCGATCAATCGGATCCATGATCCCAATCGGCGATGATCAATCCGACGGTTGCGATCAATCCGATCGGCGACGATCCGATGGTTGCGATCAATCAAGGACTGCATGATCCCAAATATCGGCGATGACCGGTTTAAGGGTTTTAGGGTTTAAGGGTTTAAGGGTTTAAGGGTTAAGGGTTTAGGGTTTAGGGTTTAGGGTTTAGGGTTTAGGGTTGATTGATCGTAGTCGTTGATGATATGAACGTTGGACGGTTGAACGTTGATGAGGGACTGATCGAGATCAAACGATGACTTGGATGATCATGATTGATCGCAATTTAATTTTATTTTAATATATTAATTTAAAATTCTTTTATAATAAGAATATATTTATGATTTATATATATAATTTCTTTTTTACTTTTTATTTCCATGCAATTTAAAATAAATTTAATTTATCACAAGAATTCTGCACACCCCCTCCCTAACGCACCGCCCGATCCATTCTTCCCCTCTCCCTGCTCCTTCCACGGCACCAGTAGAGCGGCGTCCCGGCGATCTCCTTCCTCGGCACCGAGCGGCGTCCCCGGCACCGGCAGCAACCAGCGGCGGTGAGTTTCCTAATTAAACCCACCGCCTCCGCCTCCCACGCCTCCGCCCCCCTCCCTCCCCTCCGGCCTCCTCCCTCACCTTTGCCTTCCTTGGCTCGCCTCCGCCCCCCTCCATGATCCCTCCGGTCCCCTTCATCCCCTCCGCCACCCTTCGGCAAGGCCTTCCTTATTTTTCATTAATGAGTTATTAATAAATTTTTTTGATAAAAATAATCCCTAGAAAAATCCCTCGCAAAATTATTTTTTTAGAATTTTCTATAATAAATGGCTTATTTGATAAAAAAAATTGGATAAAACAATCCCTTGGAAAATCCCTCGGAAATTATTAATTTCCGAGGGATTTTTCGAGGGATTTGTTTTCCATTAATGAGTTATTAATAAAATTTTTTGATGAAAAAAATCACTCGGAATTCCCTCGGAAAATCCCTCGGAAATCCCTCGGAAATTTGATGAAAAAATTCCCTCGGAAAGTCCCTCGGAAATTAAATTTGCGAGGGATTTTCCGAGGGATTTGTTTCATCAAAAAATTTAATTAATAACGCATTAATGAAAAATAAATCCCTCGGAAAATCCCTCGCAAAGTTAATTTCCGAGGGATTTGCCGAGGGATTTATTTTAACAAATATTTTTTAACAAATAAGCCATCGATTATAGGAAATCCCTCGGAAAATCCCTCGGAAATTTCATGAAAAAAATCCCTCGGAAAATCCCTCGGAAATTTGATGAAAAAAATCCCTCGAAAAATCCCTCGGAAATTATTAATTTCCGAGGGATTTTCCGAGGGATTTTTTCATCAAAAAATTTTATTAATAACGCATAAATCCCTCGGTAAATCCCTCGGAAATATAATTTGCGAGGGATTTTCTGAGGGATTTTTTTCATCAAATATTTTTTAAAAAATAAGCCATTGATTATTGGAATTCCGAGGGATTTTCCGAGGGATTTTTTTCATCAAAAAATTTTATTAATAACACATAAATCCCTCGGTAAATCCCTCGGAAATATAATTTGCGAGGGATTTTCCGAGGGATTTTTTTCATCAAATATTTTTTAAAAAATAAGCCATTGATTATTGGAAATCCCTCGGCAAATCCCTCGGAAATTTGATGAAATAAATCCCTTGGACAATCCCTCGGAAATTAAATTTACGAGGGATTTTCCGAGGGATTTTTTCATCAAATATTTTTTAAAAAATAAGCCATTGATTATTGGAAATCCCTCGGAAAATCCCTCGGAAATTTGATGAAAAAATTCCCTCGGAAAGTCCCTCGGAAATTAAATTGCGAGGGATTTTCCGAGGGATTTGTTTCATCAAAAATTTAATTAATAACGCATTAATGAAAAATAAATCCCTCGGAAAATCCCTCGCAAAGTTAATTTCCGAGGGATTTGCCGAGGGATTTATTTTAACAAATATTTTTTAACAAATAAGCCATCGATTATAGGAAATCCTTCGGAAAATCCCTCGGAAATTTCATGAAAAAATCCCTCGAAAAATCCCTCGGAAATTTGATGAAAAAAATCCCTTGGACAATCCCTCGGAAATTAAATTTACGAGGGATTTTCCGAGGGATTTTTTTCATCAAAAAATTTTATTAATAACGCATAAATCGCTCGGTAAATCCCTCGGAAATATAATTTGCGAGGGATTTTCCGAGGGATTTTTTTCATCAAATATTTTTTAAAAAATAAGCCATTGATTATTGGAAATCCCTCGGAAAATCCCTCGGCAATTTGATGAAAAAATTCCCTCGGAAAGTCCCTCGGTAATTAAATTTGCGAGGGATTTTCCGAGGGATTTGTTTCATCAAAAAATTTAATTAATAACGCATTAATGAAAAATAAATCCCTCGGAAAATCCCTCGCAAAGTTAATTTCCGAGGGATTTGCCGAGGGATTTATTTTAACAAATATTTTTTAACAAATAAGCCATCGATTATAGGAAATCCCTCGGAAATCCCTCGGAAATTTGATAAAAAAAATCCCTCGGAAAATCCTTCGAAATTATTAATTTCCGAGGGATTTTCCGAGGGATTTTTTTCATCAAAAAATTTTATTAATAACGCATAAATCCCTCGGTAAATCCCTCGGAAATATAATTTGCGAGGGATTTTCCGAGGGATTTTTTTCATCAAATATTTTTAAAAAATAAGCCACTGATTATTGGAAATCCCTCGGCAAATCCCTCGAAAATTTGATGAAATAAATCCCTCGGACAATCCCTCGGAAATTAAATTTACGAGGGATTTTCCGAGGGATTTTTTTCATCAAATATTTTTTAAAAAATAAGCCATTGATTATTGGAAATCCCTCGGAAAATCCCTCGGCAATTTGATGAAAAAATTCCCTCGGAAAGTCCCTCGGTAATTAAATTTGCGAGGGATTTTCCGAGGGATTTGTTTCATCAAAAATTTAATTAATAACGCATTAATGAAAAATAAATCCCTCGGAAAATCCCTCGCAAAGTTAATTTCCGAGGGATTTTCCGAGGGATTTATTTTAACAAATATTTTTTAACAAATAAGCCATCGATTATAGGAAATCCCTCGGAAAATCCCTCGGAAATTTCATGAAAAAAATCCCTCGGAAAATCCCTGGAAATTTGATGAAAAAAATCCCTTGGACAATCCCTCGGAAATTATTAATTCCGAGGGATTTTCCGAGGGATTTTTTTCATCAAAAAATTTTATTAATAACTCATTAATTAAAAATAAATCCCTCGGAAAATCTCTCGCAAAGTTAATTTCCGAGGGATTTTCCGAGGGATTTATTTTATCAAATATTTTTTAACAAATAAGCCATCGATTATAGGAAATCCCTCGAAAATCCCTTGGAAATTTGATGAAAAAAATCCCTCGAAAATACCTCGGAAATTAATAATTTCCGAGGGATGTTCCGAGGGATTTGTTTCATCAAAAAATTTTATTAATAATGCATAAATCCCTCGGTAAATCCCTCGGAAATTTAATTTGCGAGGGATTTTCCGAGGGATTTTTTTCATCAAATATTTTTTTAAAAAATAAGCCATTGATTATTGGAAATCCCTCGGAAAATCCCTCGGAATATCCCTCGAAAAATTAAATTTGCGAAGGATTGTCCGAGGGATTTTTTTCATCAAAAAAATTTTATTAATAACTCATTAATGAAAAATAAATCTCTCGGAAAATCCCTCGGAAAATTAATTTCCGAGGGATTTTGCGAGGGATTATTTTTACCGGAATTGTTTTGCAAGAACTCTTTTATGTTAGAAATATCCCTCGGAAAATCCCTCGCAAAATTATTTTTGCGATGGATTTTCCGAGAAATTTTGTTTTGTTGAAAAATTTTATATTTTATATTTTTTGTCGGAAAATCCCTCGGAATTGCGAGGGATTTTTTCCCTCGGTAAAATCCCTCGGTAAATCACACTGTTCATTGCCAATTGTCAGCATAGGTTGCCAGGTTAAGTTGCACTCATCAAGCACTTTCCATGGAGATAAATCGCATTTTAGGGGTCAAATGCGAGGGCTTCATTGTGCTAACGCATTTCATTATGGGAGGTGTGTGCATTTCAACAAGGCTTCATGGGACTAAGTAAGAAGGAAATAAAAGTTATTTGAATCAATTATGTGCCAAACCAATTGTTGGAGATATCAATGATCAATATCACTTGCAAGAAAGAATTTTACTTATTTTGCAATATATTTATGATTTACTGATGTGTTTCAATAGTGCATGGGTATTTGGTACTCACAAACAAGAGAGGATTTTCATGGTTAGATGGTTAATTTTTCAAAATATATGAACGTTGATCATTGCATGCTTGTATTGATGGTTCAAAGGGACATGAGAGGGAATTGTTGTAAGCAAGGTATACTGAACCAAACCGTATCAGCCAAAAGACGGGTCGGTTTATCCTTTAAAAATGGTTCGCTTATTGGAAGGTCTTATCAATTAATTGAGTTATCAGGTTTAAGTTCAACCTATTTTCTAAACAATCCACTATTAAAAAAGAACTTTGGCTTTGCCATTTCAAGAAACATCCGACACTTTTCTTACGAACCTTAATTCTCACTCTCCACCACTCACCCACCATTGCTATTCGTCGCTAGTCAACGATAATCCGTCACTCATTGCTAGTGGCCGATCGATTGTTCTTCACTCATTGCCAGTGGCTAGCCGAATCAATAACATCTCTAGGTAGTCACGATCAGATGGCTTTCTAGCTTCGAAAGTATGCTCCTCTCTCCTCTCTCTCTTCTTTTTTCCAACAACAACCCTCTCTCTCTCTCCTCTCTTCCCTCTATCTCTCTCTTTCTTTCTTTTTTTTTTTTTTCCGGCAATGATGGAGGTGGTGGTACGAGCCAATTTGGTTTGGTTTGCATCCATACTATACCATACTGTGAGATGGCCGAAATGGTGCCATTTCTAGTACCACCAACCTTTGCTGTAACATATTTTGTGTTATCTCATCTTTTTCTCTTTTACAAAAAACAAAAGAAGTAAATGGGTTCACAAGAAAGAGGATTGGGTGCATGTGAAGCATGAGAATTCCATAGGCAACCAAATGTGGAAATGGGTCAGGTTGAGCTTTGGCCTTATCTCAAACTAAGGTCAAAACACCATACCTCATCGAATCAGTGAGGCTTGAACCTATTTTGAGATTCAGCTCCTTGTCACGCAAGGTCCTTACCTAAACTCAGTTTCTATGGTGGAACATGACTGAAAGTCCTGATTTCAAAAGCTTGAGCATGTTTATTATTATTAAGTAGGACCTCAATTCTGACCAAATATATTGATAGCCTTATGTGTGAACGCACATCTGCTACTTAATGGCAATGCTGAGATTCATGGACACAAATATTTTAATGCTTATCAGCTTGTAATAAAATCATCGATGCTAGCTAATCCCAAACTGAATATTTGCAGCAATTCTATTGACAATTGGAGTCAATATTGAAACGAGGCACAGAACACAACTAAGGAAACTTTCCTCGCTGATTTAAGAATTCAGTTGTCATAAAAGAATACTTTATATAAACACTATGCAGCATGAAAAACAGAATGAAAAGTAAGAAATTCAGTATGACTCCCAAACTTACATTATTCTGAAATTTCACTTGGTTAAGAGAGTTGGAAAGACATTTATCTTTCTTCTTGTTAAAAGTTTTCTCAACTCATCTATGCTGCACACAATCCGGAATAAATGATATTAGACTCACAGGGGAACTGGATAGAAGTACATGATTGGAAGCTACATTATATTTATATATAAATACACCAACAGATGAAGTAACTTGCTTTTTGCTGATTATATCTAAAAGAATGAGCAACATGTACACAGACACCTGGCCAGCCCATACTCGGATGACCCATTGAAGCATCCATTATGCATCAAAGATGAGTCGCTCTAGACCTCTTAATTCTCTTTGTGAGCATGGATAAGCTATGATTAATCAATCATAATAGATACATACAAAAACCAGCATCTCCCCAAGAAACAGTGATTATATGTCACAAATAAGATATTTTGGGAATTTAATCCACATTCCTACATCACTGTATCCACCAGCTCCACGCCTCATGCCCATCCATCCATTGCTCCGCCCCCAATGCTCCGCCCCCCAACTAAAAAAAGAAGAGGAAACAAGAAAAAAAAAAAAGAAATCATCCTTTTGGCATATCTCCCCAGGACTTCCTCAAGTCATAAACAAACCAGACATCCCATGTTCTCCTCAAAGCAATCATCACGGCTGCCACTATGCCAAGCAACACTTTCATTGTGGAAATTCCAACAACGGAGCTATAGACCTAAACCCATTGGAACCACCATCAAAGACCATTTTCTTGAGTGCTGAAAAAGAACATCATTATGCATGATGAAGGAGGATGAGGCATTCTTAGGTATGGTTTCTTAGCAATGCTAAGGCAGCATATGCAAGAAGGTATTCTCTAAGTTTGTCAAAGCAGAGGCATTGCTATTTTTCCTTCATCATTAGCATACTATGCATTATTGTTCTTTTGTTGGAAGCATTGCTTTGATTTCCATTAGTTCTTTGTTTCTGACTACTTAATTTATCCTTTTTTCTCACTCTATTTTTGAATGAATAAATGTATTCACTTTGAAACATTAATTGATCTTTCATATTTCAACTTCATGCAAGTGACCTGACCGGCCAACATATATTAGTGACTTGTTAGAAATATGAAATTATACTTCAAACTGATTTAAGAATTCCATTCATGTTTGTATTAAAACAAGCCTTTTTGATTCCCTTACCCAATTCTTCACAACTTATGTAACTATGATAAATCTTAAAAAAGCAGTAATCTCCCCAGGTATACCGCTATAAACTCTACGAGTCACTACTAGACATGTAGCAAGCAAAGCCTCACCCAAAAGAAGGATCCAAATGCATCTGGGCAACATAAACTAAGAATTTCAGAAGTAGCGTGCATAATTTGGCCAAAAGAATGCCCATATATGACATATATAAAGTAACAGAAGGACTACAGACTGTGGTTATCAACTGGAATTAAGATAGCAATGCTTGCCTTTTATCCTTCAAGCAAGCAGTTCTTCCTGTTGCCCCAGAAGGTGAAGGCTGCCCCTGTGATAGAGACAGTGTTCTCGAGCTCTTTGATGCATAGTGAAACCAGAGGCTCTATTTGAAGTGGAAGCAGATGAAGATGAATCAACCACAAATTGAGGGTGCCAAGATTATGGAGGAATGCATTGGAAACATGATATTCTATTTATGCTGGCATTCCTACAAGCAAGTACTGATTTACAGTGAACCAGGTAAACACCCAACTAAATTAAAGTAAATTTATGTTTGTTAGATTGTTGGAGCATTTAGGTATAGAGTTGCATGAAATTGTTTTGCAGTGCAATGGTATACTAGCTTAACTAGGTTGTGATTCATACCTGCAAACGAAACCATGGGGCTCATATATGATAGTTTACTTTAGTTGGTTTCATCACATTTTTCATCACATGGTCATGTCATTGATATTAAAATATTCAGGCTACAATTTAATTGCTCGACTGACTGATATTACAACAGTTCACGTTTTACACCAGATAATATCAGACGCAAAACATAGAAGAAGAAACTTCACTTATGACACAAACCAATCTAAAGTCAGACCCCCAGATCATCTTCATATCTATTCAAGAACGACAGAGACTTAAAACACTAACGCTATGTCCGACATGAACAATGCTCTAGAACTCGGAATTGTGAGTGAATCGCTGAGCTCCTCGTAATCAGCATACCACCCCCTCCTCATTACTCGATAAGAAAACACTTAAATCCGAGCAAAAATTTATTTCAAAGGAAAAATAAAAGTACAAGGAGGAATTTTTTTTAAAAAAAATTCTCCAATTATAACAACAGGCACCTGCAAATCAACAACTAAAAAATAAATTTAAAAAAAACTTCTTGTTTGAGAATCAAGAACAAATGCATAGAAATCGGAATCTTACACGCGGGTGTACGAAAGCTTGAAGAAAAAAATAAATTTCAAAGGGATTGCCCGTTTGTAAGGGCTATTGTTCCAAGAAAGCTTGGGGTCCCTCTCTCGCCGTCCGATCGCTCCCAATGGCGCAAATGGAGCGCAAATCTAGCGTACCAAACCTCTTCTCAAGAGATACCAAGAACACCGACTACCGTTGGCGACCGCTGACGGTGGTGAATTCGCTTTCCACTATGAGCTTTGAACGAAGATCTAGTCTCTCAAGAACCAAAATATTTGCCAGTGGCTCCCATGCCAACCAGGAAGCAACGACGGAAGGACAAGATGCGGGGCACAGCAACGCCGGCGTTGATCTCGGCACCGGCAGCCAGGGGTCCGGAGCCATCGCGGAAGGCGTGGCGAGGAAGCGATCACACGCTAGAGTGCATACCACACCGGACCTTGCCACCGGCTTGAAGATCTCGTCGTAGCGCTGGGCCCGTTCGCCGACTTTAAGTTTCAGGCCGTATGAAAGCCGGCAGATAGGGAAATGCCTTGCGCACAATTGCGTCTTATCGCGTGCGCAAAAAATTTAACAAAAATTAATTTTTTTATAAAACAAAACTCGATGTGCACCGAGCCTTTCACGTATCAATAAATCATAATGCGATGCACGCGTTCTATCCGAACAAGTATGTATTGATCGTACGTAATAATTGCTTATGCATACCAACGTATTTATCGAAGCCTAATGAATCTTGTTGCACATTGAAATAGCATGCATGAGCGATTAATTTATATGACCAATAGAGTTCACCCGGCAGAAAAATAAATAAATAAATAATTCGAGTACAAAGGAGAGGTTTGGAAGGAGATGAACAAGGGAAATGATTGAAAAAAAAAACTTAACATTTTAAATTTGTGTGGGAGTAAAAATTGTCATCCCGAGGGTGACAAAAGAGCAGAAAAGAGATGCAAAAATTCTTCAACTGCTTCAAAAATAATTAACACCCTTTAATTAAATTAGAAATAAATGGTTGTTTTTAATTAAAATATTTAATAAAAAATAATTACACTATCTTTACTTTTCTTTTTTTATGTTTAACTACTTTTTCTTTTTCCTTCTTCATTTGAACCGTCAAGATCATTAACGATGACCATTATCGAACCAAGAAAGATCAATCATATTCTTTCGTAGTAGTTATTTGTGGCTACTTGGGTCATCAAAATTTTGGAACGAGGCGAGTCGACATCAAGAGCCCCGCCAAGCACCATAATCCTTTCCATACTTGTCATAGTTGTAATGCTCTCAATCGACTTGCTGGTAGCAATCCAAAATCAAATGACCAAAAAACTCAAGTGAAGTTATTGGATAGTCAGTGAACTTAAGTTATAAGCACATAACATATTTTCACAATTTATCCCTCTTATAATATGACGTTCTCATTGCATGTCACAAGCTAATCAAAATATATTCCCAAGTTGATTGTTAATCCTGTAAGGATGACTTCACGCCATGATAAAACTTTATCATTATCCCATGAGTAATCATTTCCTATGCCCATCAATTTTCGTACATTCAAATCGGCTTTGATATAATTTGTAACGTTTTTAAATTCATCTGCAATGAAAATTGTGCAGCTCAAAAATTCAAGTAAAAATTAAGGAATAATAAATAAATTTCAGTTATGAATATATAACATATTTTTATAATCTTATAATGCAACTAAGTTTGGGATGTCACAATAACCAAGGTTTTGAAAATCGGATCAGACCGATCGATCCAACCGATCCAACCAAAAATCGATCATCAGTCCGGTCCGATTTTATTATTAAAGGTGACTTTTATACGATCCGATAAAAATCAAAAAACCCATTGAACCGATCGGATTTTGAACCGGTCCATCCCGATTTTTAATTTTTTTTAATTTTTCATTTGAATTGTATTTATATTTTATTATTTTATATTATTAAATTAAAAATTAATTATAATATTATTCAGTCCAACCAAATCGATTCATTTGGTTGAACCGAATGACCCACGATCCAAATGATAAGCTAGTTCGTTGTTGGGTCTGATTTTCAAAACATTGACAATAACCATGCCGATAAGTCTTTTCTTAATTTTCTTCATCATTGTTGCCTTTATTTCTTGGGTCATCCGGCTACTCCGATTGTCGTCCGTTGTTGTAGCACCCACTATTCACGGTCGGTTCAATCGCTAGTGTCCAGCGCTATCTCTTTTTCTCTTTCCTAGTAGCAAAGAGGGAGAACCTTTCATCTCTCTCCTCCTTCCTCATTCTGCTTCTCTCTCAGTGAGTTGTGGGTAAATTCTTGCAAGGAAGTTATTCTTTGGTATAAATGACCTATCACTTGACTCATAGATCAAGCTAATTAATGAGAACAAACTTGTCCTTGTTAATGTATATTTACTGATCAATTTTATGCAGATCTCTATATCGTCTACTGTCAACTAGAATTCCTCCTCAGAGTGAGATGAACCTTATCCAAAGGTGTTGGTCTCCCATTTATTCGTTTGCTCTATAACCTATGCCACAATCTGCTTTTTTAAGGGCATTATCGGACAAGTGCAATATCAATCTACTACTAAGTTTTAATTGCTTTTTATGGCCTTTTGTTCAGCTTTTTGCTTTATTTTTTTAAATAGAAGCTGGTGGTACCCGTGTCTATTATTACTTTAATAAGCCATCTGGGCTGATCTTGATTATTTGTGTTTGATTATGTAGTGAAGTGTATTTTTTTATGAATTATCTCAAGAAAGAAATTTTTGCCTCTTATTCGCTGCTCGTTTGCCTGTTGTTCATTAACTGTTGTCCACATATTTTAACCAACTTTGTTGGGTGGAATGATAGCCCGCTTATTTGCATGTGATCGTCTTATATTATTTGACGCGAAGGTTTTGTAGCGAGCATTTTATAATCATGGAGACGAAGGGGTCTATAAATGGCCGTGTAACTCGGTGTATAAAACTCGAGTTTTTTTATCCTAATTTTATTTGTAAAATATTAATATTAATTTTTATTTTATTTTTATTTTAAAAATTAAGTTTGAATTGAATTTTAATTAAAATTTAAATTAATAAAAAATGACAATATAAAATAAATAAACTTAATATTGCATAAATAGACTAAAATTTAAAATAAATAAATTTAATATTGCACAAATAAATTAAAATTTTAAAGAAACAAGCTTTACATTTTAAATTAAAAATTCAAATATATATATATATATATATATATATATATATATATATATATATATATGAACGAAAAGAAACATCTCTGTAAGAGTCTAAATAACAAAAAACTGCTTAGGAATCCAAGCAACAAAAAAAAGAAAAAAAAACATGCAGCTTGAACAAATGCAAGTCAATCTACCAAATCATTCAAATGGCAGTAGTCATTCTTACAGCCATTTTTATATCCATAATTGATCAAAAAGTAAGTAAAACATCTATTTAGTATGATCTTAGCATGACCTTATGCTACGGGAGTAAAGATATGAAAACATGTTCAGTCAAAATAATGTGCAATTTTAAGTGCCTAGGAATAGAACCATCAAATTTTCCATTCAAAAGCCCAACTTTTTTAGGGATGATGACCTAATTGATCAAGAAATAGGCAGCAAGACATAAAGAGAAAGAAGAAAAGGTAAAACAAAAAACAAGTGAAATGAGCACCACACCTTGAGCCTATGATCTCCTTCCACAATCTTGATGCTAAGAATGTGTTCATTGTCATCAAGAAACTCTAACCTTTCGGTGCTGGTGCAGGGAGCCTAGATTTGACATTCACTTTCCTTGCGGTCCAAATCTCCAGACGCCCCCTGCATGATACATCTGCTTACAAATGGCTTGTACTTCTGGGGCTGATCAAATCTCCTCACCAAAGACCACACCTACCATCAGTGAAGCAAGAGAAACATCATTGACATCCATATTTTTCATAAATTTTTAATATGTCCGAATCAGATAGCATTGGTGATGCAAATAAGAGGAACCTGTATCAACAGCACTATGATATGATTTAACTAGTATAACAAAATCTAAACTATTGGCCCTTACAACTCCGTTCAAATCATCGTGTGGTGATCAAATCATGATGTTCTTGTTGACCAACAAAAAGAAAATGATTTATTCTTCTTCTAGTTTCTTAATCCCTTACAAATATTTAGAATCAAAATTCCCCGTATCACCTACCAACTGTTTGAAGATAAAACTATTCTCTTTCCTTTATCTGCTGATATACTGACATTACAAAAGTATAGAATGAAACCAGATTATACTCCGGGCTACCAACAAGATCGAAATCCATGCCGATCCAAACCAATCAAAGAAACCACAGCAATCCCCTAAAATACAGCTTAATTACTGCAACATATGATTTTTCTTGAAGAAAATCAAATAACTTCTTCATCCGAAACCCTTCGGATCTACTCCAAGATATCTATGCCACGAATCAAATCCCTAAAAATCTAATCAAGTAAACAATCAAAAACTTTGTCAAACATAGATTTTCGCCTCAAAAGAAGGGTTACACAAAGAATCGAGAACTTACGATATGAACTGGAGCTTTGATGTGCTTGAAGAGAGTGGAGTTACACTGATTCTCCCTAACCTTGTCCCAGTGGAGATTTTGCACACACTCCGACTCCACCCCCGAGGTTTGTTGCTGTTCATCTCGTCAGCCAGACTCCACACTTCGCCATCGCTCGATCGCCAGTCCTCCCCCGCCCTTCGCCGTTCATCTCAACCATCTAGCTTTAAAGGCCCCAAACCCTGCAACCAACAATCAAGAGCCCAGGGGAAGAGAAACCGCGACCTCCCCCCAACTCCCACCCTACGAAACTCTAATCCTTGCCCCCCTTACCCTCAATATCCACCCTCTTTCTCTCCCGATGAAGCTTCTCCCCTTCTTTCTCTTATCTCTATCGATTTTCTTTCGAAGGAAGAAAAGGAGAGAGATCTCCGATCGTCTAAGCCTTGGCTCCCAGCCCCCTGATCGCCTCGCTCTCGCCTCAACCGTCTGCCCCTGCAATGTCGTTGAGGTTGAGCTAGGCTTGAGCGGCGGTGTTAGTTCAGGAATCGAAAGACTTGCACGACGTGTCACGTGTTGTAGCCTTGCAAATCGGGTACGGATTACCTTGGGTTTGGGTTGACCACAACTCGAGACTGGGTCAATTGCAAATTGATTTGGGTTAAACCCGGATTCTTCATGTTCGGGTTGGGCAAACATGAGTTCAAGTACTACTGCAAATTGGGTTCGATGGGCTGGGTTTGGGTTGAACCCGGCCTAAGCTGCACTCCTATAAATGGTAGGACGGTGGTGTTTGTGGTTCCCGACGCTTTACGTGGTTCTTTGGATCGTGGGCTAAAGTGTTTACATAAATAGATCTTAAAATGTTGGGAAGTTGGGATGTTTTTAATGAAATAATTGAATCTTAAAGGCTTTGAAAGCTTGGGTGTAGTAGTTTCATCGAAGAGTAAATTTATGTCGAACGCGGTTTTTCACAAATAATTATTTATTTTAAGAATCTAAATATGAATATACTATAATTACTAAATAGGTAATATAATATGATGGGCATAATCTGTTTAGTAAACAAATCATATTAGATTGATGCTACCCGATTTATTCAATACAAATAGGCGTGACTTGCTTAACACGAATATGTAAAATCTTTATTTGGCATATCAATTTATAATACGATATGATTATTTTGTATTATAGTGATATCAATATATTTGTGGTATAAATCTATTTAATGTTAATCTAAATTTATTTATTTATGTTGGATTTTGTATACAATTTTGTCATTCCTAATCTCATTGCAGACTTACGTGCTGAATGAGAAACGTGCCAACTCAAGATGGATAGATTTTGAAGTCCCGCGATTTCCGCCAGCCATCATAAATACTCGGCCCAATAAACACAACATAGAATTGCGTAACGAACCGCGGGAGTCGCTCTCCGGAAGGGAGAAAGCCCCCATTCCCATTGTCCTTTTCGCGAACAGATTACAACTCGGAGTCCTTTTGCGCACAACTTACGGCTCGAGTCCTTTTTGGCACTTTTACAAATCCTTTTACGCTTCGAATTTGCCTAAAATATAGGTAGAAAGCGCCTACAAATACCCCGCCTTCTTCCCTCTCCCTCCCCGATCGATTCAGAGAGCGCCGCCGCTACAAATCCTCCGCCTGCTCCCCCTCTCTGATTCAGAGAGCACCTACTACAAATCCTCCGCCCGCCTACTCCTCCTCCTCCTCCCGATTCCAAACAACGCTGAGTTGTTTGCCGAAAAAGTCTCGCCATGTCGTTTCTTACGACCCTAACACGTCGCTTCCTCCACATCACCAAGCCCTCCTCCCCCACCCCCACGATTCTTCCCCTGTGGAGCTCCCCGTCCTTCCTCCCTCGCCGCCTCCAGCACCACCGCATTGTCCACCTGCCCTGCCGCCCACCTCCTCGCTGGCGACCGCCTCATCGAGCGGATCCTTGGCCTAAACCGGGACTTCATTCGCCTCAAGGGGCCCGCCCGCAAAGAGATTTTTATGAAAAATATTTTGGTTGTTATTTATTTTGGTTTGCCCAAAGAGATAGAAGCGTTTAAGGTTTTTTTTTTTTTGTTTTCCTTTCTTTCTTGTGAATAGGGCTGTCGTATGTTTGGCTTGGTTTTTCTTTTGTAGGTTGATCGATCTGCGGCTTTGTGGATCTTTCTGGGAAGAAGTTTCTAACGCTTGGTTCAGGCATGGTTTTGTTTGTGAATTGTAATCTCTGATTTGGTTTGTGAGATTTCTTTTTGTTTGTTTTACCGATCTGCGATTTTATTCTTTTTATTTCATTTTTTGTCATATTTTTGAGTTGTTGTGATCCTTGATCACGGTTGATGGAGATTGGTTCTTTTTCTGTCTTGATTTTTCTCTCGATGGCAAATATCGATGCCGTCTAATTATTTTTGTGAAGGGGAAGCAGTTTTTTGTGATATATTTCGTTTGTTCTACTGTTCTATTCCTTTCAGGTTGGTTTTTTTTTTTTTTTTGCAGCAGGTCGGAAGAAAATGAGCGCGAAAAGGATCGTTCTAATTGTGGATCGGATGAGATGCGGTTTCTTTCGTCCCAATTTGGGCTGATCAGGCGCGTGCGATTGTGGTGATCATCGCCGACGACTTCAACTTTCTTGATTCGGATGTAAAAGAGACAATCATGGATCTCACCTCGTAGATGTTGAGGGGTATGTTTATATCTGATGTAGAGCAAAGGAAGTCCGGGGAGCTCCTTGGAGGGGCGAGGCAAGGGGCTTAGGAAAAGTAGTCTACTCTCTTGGATTCGTTCTTGTTGTCATACTGACCTTTGCCATGTTGGGTGCGCTCGCATGGCAGGTCACTAACCCTAATAAATTTTTTGTTTTGGTTTGTTGGGAGGAGATCGCACGGGGGTTGTCTTATTCCCCGGGTTCTCCCCCTTTTTGGTGTCTCTTTATTCCCCTCTCTGCGTTTTACCTGCTACTCTCTCGGTGAGTTGTGGGTAAATTGTTTTTCGTTGGTAGATATGACGTATCACTTGACTCATAGATCAGAACATATTGATTAATTCGAATCAAGTTTACGGGCCATGTAGAGTTACACTATTCTAATCCAAATTTGGTGCTTTGTTCTTTGACTTAATTGCTAGATTTAGCCAAACGGGATAATAGTAACAACTTTTATCTTATCCAATATGACTCATCTTAAACATAAGAATTTAATAATATATATTTTGATGATAAAAAAATATTAATTAAAAGACTATGCAATATTTGAGTTTATGATGATGATGAAATAGGTAATATAATTAAAAGAAATTAAGGTACAAATAAAAGATCATCCATTTTTAAAAAAAAAACACACGGTAAAACTTGGTAGAAGAAGAACATAAGGTTCAATATACTTTAAAAATAAATTAGGTTTTAAATTAAGTAAAAAAACATTAGGAAAGCCTTATAGAAATATTGTTCTTAAGCCTTAGTTGCAAATCCTCTTTTCAAGTTTAGAACTATATTTACATTGTTGTTTTTTTAAAGTAATTTGCTTTCTTTCTCTTATTCATTTTCTCTTATTCATTTAAGAGTGTAGGGTTCTCTTAAGCCCATAAAAAAGAGAGTGGGTTCATCCTAGGTCCAAAAAAAAAAAGATTACAAGGGTTCTTTTTAAGATCGTTAAAAAGAGCATGTAAAGATTTGATTTTTATCTATTTAAGATCATTATAGTGAAAATCCTAAAGAGAAGCCTTAAACAGTGAACGTAATCAAAAAAATATAGATCTACTATAAAAAATCTTCATAACTTATTATTATTTTTTATTTGCTTAAAATTATTTCATATGCTTAAAATTATTTCATATTATCATTACGTTAAATTATTTCATATTATCATTACATTCTTTTGCAATTGCTTTTCTTTATACTTACATTGAATCTTTTGCTAACGCTTTTAATTTGAAATACTTGATATCTTATGCATAGTTTTTAAAATATCATCTCCATTTACTTCTCAATTACCTTTGGACCTAATAATTATTTTGGATAGATACAATCAATGCTAAATACAGTGCACAATATAAGATGCTCATAAAATTATGTTTATTATTTTTAACAACTTTCAAAAATTTAAACCTTTTTGTAGGGGGTTTTTTTGGAGAAAATTATTTTTTTATAAAGAAAAGATTTAAATTTCAAAAGGTGGCACGACGCTCCAGGGTGTACCTTGTCGGTGGACACGTTCGCGAGTGCCTTGTCGTGATGCATGCTGTAGCAAGCGCTCATGGCAACTTGAGCACGAACATGGACATAGGCATTCAACATTAATTTCTTACGTGCTTGCATCGAGAGAGTCATGTAGCCTTAAAAAAAAATCCAGGTTTATAGATTTTGACAAAACAACAACTACTTCTCGGTGTCTTTAGTCTGAGCCTACGGATTTCACTAACTTTATTTTACATTTCTTTTTGTTTTTGCTTTCTTTAATCCATCGACTTTTGAAAGGGTCACTAAATTATACCTACATACAATCATGCTTACAATAAAAAAATCAAATTGAGTTAGACCATTATAACTTAAGAATTAACTTGCTAATAACTTGCATGAAAGAATGAAATTTATATATACTTAAGACAATATCAAACATGCCTCAATCCAAGGACATTTTGCAAGTTCCTTTTGTTTGAAATTATATTTATTAGCTTAATTTTTCAGCAATTTTTAGGACTCTCACTAGCATTAAGAGAGATGTAATTAGATTATTTTTATTATTATATTTTTTATATTCCTTGATTTTAGATATTAATAAGGATATATTATGTCATTATGAAACTAGATCAAATAAGTCTTCATTATTTTCTAAGAATATGCGATTATAACATGTGTTCTATCAAAACTGGATTTAAAGGTTGACAGAAATAATCTAATTTAAACAACTTGGGCTGGTCAACACTATTGTTGCCTTCCAGATTTAGCTTTCACCATTTAACCTTAAGGTGGCATTTGGGTTGTAGTAATCTAATATTATCGAGAATCTTAACTTATACTTTATAATTAGATTTTCAAGAAGGAAAGATGGCCATGGTTCATAATAATGAAATATAGTAATCAGTACATCATGTTTTTAAATTTTATTAGAATTTTTTTTTTTTAAGTAGCTTTTTTTTGCTAAAATATTAAATATTATAATAAAAATTCTTTGTAAACCAATTTTAGAAATATTACATATTTAAAAAACATAAATATTTTAATTTATATGACATATAATGTAATATATAATATTATTAAATATCTCATTATACAATATTTATAAATTAAATATATAATTAGATTAAATATTATTCAATATTTATATTGATGCTAAAAATATAATTTAAAATTATCAAATTCTGATAATTTTAAATATTTAAATTATTATAAATTAAATATCATTATTTATATTAATATTTAATTATTAAATATGATAATCTACATGACAAATTTAAATCATCAAGTTTGGAAAGACTTATGATCATGACTCCCTTCCCACTAGAGTTTGTCGGAGCAAAGAGTAGGAATTCCTTGAGAGCTACCACTCGCGGTCAAGCAAGTGGTCGCTCCTCAATTGGTGATCGCCAAAAGTTTGACATCCTCTCCATAACCGCTGAGCTATCCTTAAAGTTATATTTAATAGCAAAATGTGAAACGAGAACAGAGTATTGAGGATAGAGCGTAAAATTCAGTCATTAAAGTTACATTTAATATCAAAATGTGAAACGAGAACAGAGTATAAGAGCATAAAATTTAGTCCTTAAAGGTATATTTAACATCAAAATGTGAAACAATGCACGCAAGAACAAGGACAGAGCATCATCTCATGTGATGGTAAAACAAACAAAATATTTGGAAGAAGAAAAGAAAGTTAGATGAACGTACGGACCTACTATTTAGTTTACCATGCTGGTTCATGGGAGCATAGGGCCAGAAGCGTTGCCAACGGCGATGGAGCTTTTAACGTTAGTCCATTTAAAGGCATCTCGGCAATCGTTCAAGGTCATACCAAAGAAAAGATAGGTCTTAGTAACATTATATTTTTACTGTACATTTTCTTGGGTGCAATGTATCTTAAGGAAAAAAGAAAAATTTTCTATTTTTTAATAAAAAATTATAAAAAACACATTCATTTATCAAAAATAAAAAAATAATTTTTAAATTTAAAAATAAAAAAATTATGGAGAATTATGGTTGATGGTGGAGGATAAAAGAGGATGGCAATGGTAGTGGATAAGGTCCAATACTAAAAATTGGTATTGTTTTAACATTTGGCTTATATGTTTTGATAATCATACCAAACCAATGGCAAATTGGTTAGGTGGACTATGAGCTCCTAATTCATAAATTATCATGAATCAAGTTAAACCGAGCAATTCAATTTGATTCGATATACTAGTACAAAGTCAATACATATGGTTTGGGGTAGTTTGCCTCCCTTAGCAAACTAAGAGGTAAAATTATCCCAATTTTAGGTCAGTTTGGCTCGGTTCACCTTAAATCGTCCGATTTAAAATAGTTGACTAACCTTAATAGTAGACAATGCACAAATAATATATAACGATGGCAGTAAATAATTGAGATATGATGGTGATGATGTGGAGGTAGTGAATTATGGAGATGTGGTGGCAAGTGGTGAAGGGCAATAGTAGCGGTAGATGGTGTAAGTATGGGGTAGGTGGTGGAGGGCGACGTGGTGGTGCATCACATAGGTTTGATGGTGGTGTTAGTAGGTGGTGAAAGTATAGTACGATTATGGTGGTGGATTATGAAGGTGAGTGTAGAGATATGACGGTGGTGATGGTGAAAGATAGTGAGTGTCTTGAAGATACGATGGTGGTAGTGGTAAAAGAGGATATAGTCAATCAAGCTATAGTTTCATTAAATTACTAATTTCATTTTTAGGACAATAAATTTTTAAAAATTATATCGATAAATAATTAAAGTCCAATCGAGGCTAGATCATTTGTAGATAAGGTCTACCTTACTTGAGCCTAGATTCATATGGTTTTGGGTTTGCTAAACTATCTTATTTGGATGCCAAGATACCTACTAGTAATTTTTCTCAAAAATAATATAAGCATAGTCCTATTTGAACCGCTAAAATACCTAATGATGATTTCTCTCAAAAAAATAAACCTAATGGTGATTAGTTTAGGCTTTAGCACTAGCCCAAACCAGACCATTTTTGCTATCAATCTACCAATTTAATAGACAAGTTTAACTCATATATTTCTTACATCAAACCAACAATCTTAATAAAAAGTAAGGATACAAACCAAATGGAATATATGAAAAAGACCACCTCACCAGCAACTAATATAAAGGGACAAACAATGACAACACAACATTGAACACTCCTCTATCTCCATATGTGAAAGAAGAAAAAAAGACTTCAAAAGGGAAATAAAAAGAATCAAGGACATTAGAGTCTTATGACAACAAAATGAAAGGAGAGGAGAGCTTATATCGGCACATAGCTTTTATATGATAAAAATCATGGAAAGCAAAAAGCTCACAGGAATAGAAGCAAAAATACATAAATAAATAAATAAAAAGCAAAATGCATTTGTAAACATATGGATATCTCTCTCTCTCTCTCTCTCGTATGAGTTGGCCTATAATAGCATATTTGCTAATATATAGAGGAGTAGATCTTGTACCAAAATGGTCAAAAGTATGGTAGACTATACCAGTATGTACCATCCCATATGAGTGCACCATATGGTCCATACCATCCAGTATCAAACCAAAACACAGAAAGGGGTGTACTAACTCTTGGAATGCCGAACCAACCCCATGCCGAGCGTACAACCATTTTATCAGATTGCAAGCCCTGGTCAAAAGCATTGGAGAGCTTACAATGTCCTAGGCGGAAGTAATTATCTTCTAAGTATATTGCCCACTGAATTTCCTCTCCACTTGTACAAAAACAAAGGGTAGAGGATGGAATATTATATGGACAATAAAAGAATCAAAAAACTCTATTGAACTAATTGTTTTCTTTGATTTTGATATCAGCATGAGTGCCTTGGTAGCATTCAAACTCCATGGTAAGATTGTAATACTAACTTCAGGTCTCTAAGTGACCGTAGAATATGGACTCTTTCTATAAATATTGACTTGGAAATTTGGAGTGTTTGAATTTTATTTTTGATAAGGATTCTTTCTATCAGCAAGTTAAATCCATAATGATGTTGCTTATTATGGTGGGGAGAGGGGAGTGAAGGAGAGGGGTTCTCATTTTCTTCCAAATAAGGCTTGGCTTATTTTGAAGTCTAAGGAATGAGAAGAAATATGTTTTCAATCAAACTATAGTTTCATTAAATTACTAATTTCATTTTTAGGATAATAAATTTTTAAAAATTATATCGATAAATCGTAAAAGAACAATTGAAGCTAGATCATTTGTAGATAATGTCTAGCTTACTTGAGCCTAGGTTCGTATAGTTTCGGGTTTGCTAAAATATCCTATTTGGAAGCCAAGATACCGACCAGTAATTTCTCTAAAAATAATGTAGGCTCTAGTCCTATTTGAACTGCCAATATACCTAATGATAAATGCCCTCAAAAAATAAATTAACGATGATTAGTTTAGGCTCTAACATTGATATAAAATAAGCCTATTTTTGCTATTAACCTACCAATTTAATAGACAAGCTTAGCTCACATATTTCTTATATCAAACTTACTATCTTAATTAATTGAGCATTGCTTTAGTGATCATGCCTCCTCTACCCTGTTCAAGCCTAGGAAGGTGGATCCTGGCGTATATGAACTTGGATAACATACAAGGGATCTCTCTCTCACACACAGAGAAGAGGATAAAAAATGCAACAACTTTTGTAAGGAGTGCCCTCTTGATGTTAGTGAGCTTGAAGGCATGTTTAGGGACTAAGCCTAAGAAATGGCTCTTTTCTATTGTTCATTGCCAATTGTCAGCATAGGTTGCCAGGTTAAGTTGCACTCATCAAGCACTTTCCATGGAGATAAATCGCATTTTAGGGGTCAAATGCGAGGGCTTCATGTGCTAAGGCATTTCATTATGGGAGGTGTGTGCATTTCAACAAGGCTTCATGGGACTAAGTAAGAAGGAAATAAAAGTTATTTGAATCAATTATGTGCCAAACCAATTGTTGGAGATATCAATGATCAATATCACTTGCAAGAAAGAATTTTACTTATTTTGCAATATATTTATGATTTACTGATGTGTTTCAATAGTGCATGGGTATTTGGTACTCACAAACAAGAGAGGATTTTCATGGTTAGATGGTTAATTTTTCAAAATATATGAACGTTGATCATTGCATGCTTGTATTGATGGTTCAAAGGGACATGAGAGGGAATTGTTGTAAGCAAGGTATACTGAACCAAACTGTATCAGCCAAAGACGGGTCGGTTTATCCTTTAAAAATGGTTCGCTTATTGGAAGGTCTTATCAATTAATTGAGTTATCAGGTTTAAGTTCAACCTATTTTCTAAACAATCCACTATTAAAAAAGAGACTTTGGCTTTGCCATTTCAAGAAACTTCCGACACTTTTCTTACGAACCTTAATTCTCACTCTCCACCACTCACCCACCATTGCTATTCGTCGCTAGTCAACGATAATCCGTCACTCGTTGCTAGTGGCCGATCGATTGTTCGTCACTCATTGCCAGTGGCTAGCCGAATCAATAACATCTCTAGGTAGTCACGATCAGATGGCTTTCTAGCTTCGAAAGTATGCTCCTCTCTCCTCTCTCTCTCTTTTTTCCAACAACAACCCTCTCTCTCTCTACCTCTCTTCCCTCTATCTCTCTCTTTCTTTCTTTTTTTTTTCTTTTTCCGGCAATGATGGAGGTGGTGGTACGAGCCAATTTGGTTTGGTTTGCATCCATACTATAC
>UESW01001924.1:0-67949 GCA_900491605.1 Calamus simplicifolius | reverse complement strand
ACTTAGTCGTGCAAGCCGATACCCTTGCCTTGGGGCCGCTCAGTTCACAACGTGATCTGCGGACCTAGCTGCCGTTCTTCTGCTAACTCCTTCAGTCTGTGCGCCACTTTTTCAGCCACATCAGTGTACGCTTTTGCAGCTGAAGAGTCAGGGGCGGATATAACTATTGGGCAGCCTTCGTCTGAACTGCTCCTGATGTCTAGCTCCAATGGTATCTAAAAGAGTGCAAACAAAAATGTAATAGAGATCACAAAAATTATATTAAAAAAAGAAACAAATGTTTGATGAAAAGGAGGGAAATTGTCCAGTCATATATGATGCTGGAGTAAGAAAGACATTTCAGTTAAATGCTGAATCAACAAACTAGTAGATGTGGTAGAATGGTCGCGCACAAATTACAAAACTACATATAAAACAGCACCTCACCAACACATACATGCCCTCCATATCTTTTGAAAAAACATATTATTTCACTGGCCTACCCAAGCAATGTCCCCATGTTTAATGACACTAATCAGTAAGACATGCCCCTCAGTAGCACAAACCAATGAACAATTCCAAATCCAGATTTTTAGAAATTTAATTTTGTAAAATTTGTGATGACACCAAGTCACCTTCTTCAAGCATCGGGAAAGACGGACTCCTTCTCTCCGGACCCCTGCAAGAAAAGTCTCCGGAGACCGGATCCTCTGGTGGGGACCCTCCGATGCTCAAGTTAGTTACTTGGGATCAGACAAGAACTGCTCAGCAGAAGGGAGCTGAGACAGTTAGGGTTTTTGCTAGTAGAAAGAAAGCTAGAAAACCAGAGTTCGAATCCCTACTTACAGCGCGGGCGCGTGCTTTATATCTATTCGAATGTCCCATCTTTCTGTTCCAGAAGATTGCTGTCGTACCATCACTGTGCGCGCCGGAGGCATCCCGCGTTACCTGTCAATATGGCTTTACAGGTGTCTAGCAGCCACGGTTGCATTTGGTGCGCGCCGTTGCTTGACATGATCGCGTACAGTTGCAAGTGGTAGTGAATCGTACTCCGTAACGGGGCACAGTCATGCACAGTGACACATGCAATGCATCATACGCCGTTATGAGGCATGGCCACAAACAGCCATGGGTGCACGGCGAGTCACGTGGGTGCGCCAGGTGGCCCAGAGTTGTCGTTTGGTTCGAAGGCTGGTTCACGTGCTGAACGTTGATGATGCCTGCGCACCCCGAGACCGAAGGGGGTCTCGATGTTGAGATACCCCGAGACCGGAGGGAGTCTCGAGGTTGAGATATAGTGACCTCCCCCCGAGCCGAGGGGGTTTCGGGGGTGAGATGATGCTTGTGCACCTCGAGACCGAAGGGGGGTCTCGGGGTTGAGATATGGTGACCTCACCCCGAGACTGGAGGGGGTCTCGGAGGTGGGATATGGCGACCTCATCCCGAGACCGGAGGGGGTCTCGGGGGTGGGATATGGCGACCTCACCCCGAGACCGAAGGTCTCGGGGGTGAGATGATGCTTGTGCACCCGAGACCGGAGGGGGGTCTCGGGGTTGAGATATGGTGATCTCACCTAGAGACCGAAAGAGGTCTCGGGGGTGAGATGATGCTTGTGCACCCCGAGACCGGAGGAGGGTCTCGAGGTCGAGATATGGTGACCTCACCCCGAGACCGGAGGGGGTCTTGGGGTGGGATGGTGCTTGTGCACCACGAGACCGAAGGGGGGTCTCGGGGTCGAGATATGGTGACCTCACCCCGAGATCGGAGGAGGTCTCGGGGTGAGATGATGCTTGGCACCCCGAGACCGGAGGGGAGTCTCGGGGTCGAGATATGGTGACCTCACCCCGAGACCGGAGGGGGTCTTGGGGTGGGATGATGCTTGAGCACCCCGAGACCGGAGGGGGTCTCGGGTCGAGATACGGTGACCTCACCCCGAGACCGGAGGGGTCTCGAGGGTGAGATATGGCGACCTCACCCGTAGACCGAAGGAGGTCTCGGGGGTGAGATGATGCTTGTGCACCCCAAGACCGGAGGGGGGTCTGGTGTCGAGATACGGTGACCTCACCCCGAGACCGAAGGGGGTCTCGGGGTGAGATATGGCAACCTCACCCCGAGACCGGAGGAGGTCTCGAGGGTGAAATGATGCTTGTGCACCCGAGACCGGAGGGGGGTCTCGGGGTTGAGATATGGTGATCTCATCCCGAGACCGGAGGAGGTCTCGGGGTGAGATGATGCTTGTGCACCCCGAGACCGGAGGGGAGTCTCGGGGTCGAGATATGGTGACCTCACCCCGAGACCGAAGGGGTCTCGGGGTGGGATGATGCTTGTGCCCCGAGACCGGAGGGGGGTCTCGGGGTCGAGATATGGTGACCTCACCCCTAGACCGGAGGAGGTCTCGGGGTGAGATGATACTTGCATCCCGAGACCGGAGGGGGTCTCGGGGTCGAGATATGGTGACCTCACCCCGAGACCGGGGGGGGTCTCGGGGTCGAGATATGGCGACTTCATTCCGAGACCGGAGGAGGTCTCGAGGGTGAGATGATGCTTGTGCACCCCGAGACCGGGGGGTCTCGAGGTTGAGATATGTGATCTCACCCCGAGACCGGAGGAGGTCTCGGGGGTGATGATGCTTGTGCACCCCAAGACCGGAGGAGGGTCTCGGGGTCGAGATATGGTGACCTCACCCGAGACTGGAGGGGGTTTCGGGGGTGAGATGGTGCTTGTGCACCCCGAGACCGAAGGGGGGTCTCATGGTCGAGATATGGTGACCTCACCCCGAGACCGGAGGGGGTCTCAGGGGTGGGATGATGCTTGTGCATCCCGAGACCGGAGGGGGTCTCGGGGTGGGATGATGCTTGTGCATCCCGAGACCGGAGGGGGGTCTCGAGGTCGAGATATGGTGACCTCACCCCGAGACCGGAGGGGGTCTCGGGGTGCACAATGATGCTTATGCACCCCGAGACCGGAGGGGGATCTCGGGGTCGAGATACGGTGACCTCACCTCGAGACCGGAGGGGTCTCGGGGGTGAGATATGGCGACCTCACCTCAAGACCGGAGGAGTTCTCAGGGTAAGATTATGCTTGTGCACCCCGAGACCAGAGGGGGGTCTCGGGGTCGAGATGCGGTGACCTCAGCCCGAGACCGGAGGGGGTCTCGGGGGTGAGATATGGTAACCTCACCCCGAGACCGGAGGGGGTCTCGAGGGTGAGATATGGCGACCTCACCCCGAGACCGGAGGTCTCGAGGGTGAGATGATGCTTGTGCACCCCGAGACCGGAGGGGGGTCTCGGGGTTAGATATGGTGATCTCACCCCGAGACCGGAGGAGGTCTCGGGGGTGAGATGATGCTTGTGCACTCCGAGACCGGAGGGGGGTCTCGGGGTCGAGATATGGTGACCTCACCCCGAGACCGGAGGGGGTCTCGAGGGTGAGATGATGTGCACCCCGAGACCGGAAGGGGGTCTCGGGGTCGAGATATGGTGACCTCACCCCGAGACCGAAGGGGGTCTCGGGGGTGAGATGGTGCTTGTGTACCCCGAGACCGGAGGGGGGTCTCGGGGTCGAAATATGATCTCACCCCGAGACTGGAGGAGGTCTCGGGGGTGAGATGATGCTGGTGCACCCCGAGACCGGAGGGGGTCTCGGGGTTGAGACGCGGTGACCTCCGTTAGCTGTTGTTACCATTTATTCTAACGGCGTTGGATCAGCCACATCAGATGCCCCCTCACCCCTGAGGCGAAGCGGGCCCCACTGGCAAGGCTAAAGGGGTGCTACCTCCCACGTGGCTGATCCCTGTCCACATCTCTAAGCGGACGGCATGGGAATGTGAAAAGGCGGTCGCTTCCGTACACTGAGCCCGCCATGATCGACCTTGAGGCGAGGTTAACTCTTCGATGTCCGCATGGAAAGCTGCATCATCGTTACCTCTCATAGCGGCGACGTCAGCGGAGTCCCATCATTGGCCGGAGGCGTATTGTATCACGCGCTGGGCAACCATCGAGGCGAACCAGCCTATGGTGGGGGTCCATGTGGCTGATGAGACGAGGCGGGATAATTTGAAAACACAATAAAACTCGAATGGGGGGTTGAATCTGGCCATACCTCTGCTGCCATCGTCGTCTTCCTCTGAGCCTCTGCGTCTTGGTCTCCCCTGCAACCCGAGAACCTGCGCTTAGCTTCCCTTCATTCAGGTCAGTTCTTTGTCCATTCTAGACTCCTCCATCCCTTCTTTTATCCATGAGTTCTCCATCTTGGACCTCGGAGGACGATTCGGAGAATCGTTCTCCCTCTGAGAGGCACTGCGCCTCTCCTGTACCTTCCCCCTCTCCTCCACTTGAGTGGTCCACTGATTCAGAGGACCGCATCCCCCTGGCCCGGCAACAGGTCACTGGTGGGGCCCCATCGAGGAGCCGCCGGTCAGAGGCCGGCACCTCCTCGAGGGTGGAGGGGTCCCCGGAGGGGACCGCCTCCACGGTAACAGGTCTGGATTTGGCAAAAATCTGGGCTTGTTACCAGATTCCCCGGGACGTTGAGCTTTTCTTGCCGACTCCCAATGATAGAGTCATCTCCTCCCGACCCGGCCGGGTGGTCCTTTATGAGATTTGCCTGAAGGCGGGTCTTCGTCCGCCCTTCCTCCCTTTTTCATCAACCTTCTTGAATACTACTCCTTGACTCCTTCCCAACTGGTCCCAAATTCCTACTGGGTCATTAGCGCCTTTGTTATTCTCTGTCATCGTCTTGGCACCACCCCCGAATCTCTCTTTTCGGTCTTTTATATCCTCCGGTCCCAGAAGGGTTGGTGGCTGTTCCAGCCCCGACCCAACCGTGTTCTCAAGCTTTTCCTTCCCTCTTCAATTAAGGGATGGAAATCCCGGTTCTTTTTTGCTAGCCTAGACCAAGTCAGGCCCCGGTGGGAGATCCCGACCTTCGAGGCAACGCGAACTCCGCCGTCCACCTTGGAGACCGGGAAGCATTGGGTCAATTGTTAGCTGCCGAGATCCCTCGGTACATCCTGCTCCTGACGGAAGATAACCTCCAATCGGCGGGTCTTATTTTCCATCGGGGTAAGCCATTTCCACACTTAGCCAAAATTTTGCCTGCTTCTTCTTGTTCTTTTTTTTAACCTTGACCGATATCATGCAGCCATGAAGATATCGACACAGAGACTCCTGAAGGCCGTCTCCAAGAAGAGGGCCCGGGAGGGGCCGAGTGAAGGCCAGCAAGTTCCAGCCCCAAAACGCCCGACAGCTCGGGTTCCCCGACCACCGGCACCATAAGATCCCTCGGCTGCTCCAGAAATCGACCTCACAGCCGACACTCCGCCAGAGATGGCGGCGACCGTGGGGGTACCAATAGAGGAGCTAGCTGCAGAGGAGCCGGCAGTGGCGAAGGAGCCCATAGTGGCGAAGGAGCTTCCTGCCCCTGGTGAACCGACTCCACCCGAGGCGGTCAGGGATTGGAGCGAGGGGCCATCAGGGACAGCAAGCCCACCCCCGAGAGGACGCCTAGGAGCAGCCGCGCGCCGAGCCGGAGAATGCTGAGGCGGCCGAACGGAGCAGGGCCAAACCAGGGGCGCCCCGGGACTCCATCCTGAATGACGATCACTGGGCTGAGCGGGTCCTTTCTCCAATTTTCATGCCCGAGGTCCTAGAAGAGCTCAGCCACCTGAAGGCGAGTATATTCTTCCGAGAATCCTACATGGCCCTTGTCAGGTAAGCGATCTTTCCACCCTTTGCTTTTATATTTCCCTCTTTTTTTGTTAACCTGGAACTTTCATGCAGCTTGCGCATTCCCTAAGGGCCGCGAGGGAGGCAATCCATGATGGGAAGGCCCTTCTGCGCGAGGCACAGAAGGAGGCCGAAGATGCCCAGCACACCGCGCGGAGGCGGCCAGGAGGCGCTGGAGTCGGCCAGAAGCGCCTGGGCCAGTGAAACAAGGGCCGCCGAGAGCCGAGCGGAGGCCGAGGCCAACCGTCTGCGGGCGGCGCTCCACCAAATGGGAGGCTAAAAACGTCGTGATGGCCAAAGACCTGCACATCTCTGAGCTGACCCTGGCCATCCAAGAAATCGAGGGTCGGGCGGCCGCGGCTGAGGAGAGAGTAGGGTCTGCGGAGGAAAAGGCAGCGGCAGTGGAAGAAAAAGCAAGGACCGCGAAGGAGAGGCACGGGCAGCGGAGGAGAAAGCAAACCAAGCCGGAGAGGAGGTGAGCCGCGCCCAAGAGGCCGAGAGGGCTGCAGCGGCAGCCCTCGCCGCGGAGGAAAGAGCTCGGGCCGTTGAGGTGGAAGCTGCCATCGTGGCCAGGACCGCCGTAATCATAGAAGAGTACAAAGCGTCCGAGCGCTTTGCAGATGATTTGGCAGAAGCTTCGACGGCGGTGTTTCTTCAAGGGTTCCAGCACGGGAAGGAGAAAATTGCCAGGGACTTGAACATTCCCCAAGCCCTGGAAGTCGAACCAGATCACTTCTCGGATTCAGCCACCTCCGACGATAAGCCCGCGCCAGCTGAACCGTGAGCTTCCTTGTATTTTTGTTTTTGCAAGTCCGACGACGTCGGCATTTTGTAATCCCTTCAAATTAATAAAATACCTTTTTCCTCCAAGATAAATTGTCTATTCGCGACTCTTATCCCAAATTCGTTGGTTGATAATGCGCGACCCCTTGGTCCTATTAGTGCCAGGGGATAACTCTCAATTCACGCATGAGCTATTCCATCTTAGCCATTTAGAACCGAAACTCGGGGCCAGGACGGATAGGTTTCTTGGGGTTGAAGCGCCGATCGTTGGAGGTTGAGGTAGGCGGGTTCCTTAGGACCGACGGCGCACCGCTCTGCCAGGGGTATGTCAGGCCTTGCGCCAGGTAGGCACATGGCTTTAGGTGCTGACGGGGTCGGACTTGATGCCTGGCTGGTCCAGGGCTTTAGGTGCCGACGGGTGTCGAGCTTCATGCCTGGCTGGCCCAGGGCTTTAGGTGCCGACGGGTGTCGGGCTTCATGCCTGGCTGGCCCAGGGCTTTAGGTGCCGACGGGTGTCGGGCTTCATGCCTGGCTGGCCCAGGGCTTTAGGCAAAAAGAACTCAGGAGCTAAAATTGAAATTTGTTAATATAGAATGAGGGGCGAAAGCCCAAAAGAATACAGGCACGGTATTTAATGTGAGAGAGAAATGCGTTACTGATAATACCGACGAAGGTTGTCTGCATTCCATGTCCTAGGAAGCGGCTTCCCATCAAGCTCTTCAATCTTGTAAGCTCCGTGACGAAGTGTCTCGGCGATCCGATAGGGTCCTTCCCAATTTGGGGCTAGCTTGCCTCCCTCCGCCGGCTTCGAGACTTCAGCCCGTCGAAGGATCAGGTCCCCCGGCAGGAAAGTCCTGGGACGCACACGGGCGTTGTAATATTTGGCGGCCCGTTGCCGGTAGACCGCCATCCGAAGTCGCGCTCGGTCTCGCATTTCCTCCACCAGGTCGAGGTTGGCTCGCAGCTGGTCTGGGTTGCCTTCCTCGTTGTACGACTCTACCCGAGGGCTCGGTGAGCCAACCTCTACCGGGATGATGCTTCGGATCCAAAGACTAGGCTGAATGGGGTCTCGCCGGTGGGGGCTCGTGGCGTTGTGTGGTAGGCCCACAGCACGTTGGGGAGCTCCTCCACCCATCGTCCCTTACAGTCATCCAGTCGAGTTCTCAGCCCTTGGAGAATGATTCGATTAGTTACCTCGGCCGCCCGTTGGTCTGAGGGTGCCCGACGGAAGTGAATTTCTGACGATGCCCAGTTCGGAGCAGAATTCCCGGAAGGGCGCGTTGTCAAACTGCCGGCCATTGTCGGTGACCAGGGTGTGCGGCAGTCCGAACCGACATATAATGGACTTCCAAAAGAAGGATCTCACTTTGCTTTCCGTGATCTTAGCAAGGGCCTCGGCTTCAACCCACTTGGTGAAGTGATCAACGGCCACCAGGAGGAACTTTCGCTGTCCGAGGCCGGGGGAAATGGTCCCAGGATATCCATACCCCACTGGGCGAAGGGCCAGGGTGCCACCAAGGGGGTTAACTGAGACGTCGGCTGTCGCTGGATATTAGCATGGCACTGACAGCTATCACATCTCTTAACGAGCTGGCTGCGTCCTCCTTCATGGTCAGCCAAAAGTACCCCTGTCGTAGGGCCTTGTAAGCTAGGGCTCTGCCCCCCAGGTGACTTCCACAGATGCCTTCATGGATCTCCCGCAGGATGTAGTCTGATTCTGCTGGTCCCATGCACCTGAGGACCGGGTATGAGAATGATCTTCGATAAAGCTTCCCATCCATCATCAAGAACCTCGGGGCCCTCCGCCTGAGTAGCTTGGCCTCAGCGGGGTTCTCTGGGAGAGTGCCGTCGGTCAAATATCGGACGTAGGCGTCCATCCAGGAGGGCTCTTGCTCACCGGTAATGCTTCATCCGCAACTTCAATGCTTGGGGCCTGGAGGTGCTCCACATATGTTCTTCCCAGCGTCCCGTCGGCCGAAGTGGCTAAACGGGATAATGCATCGGCCCTGGCATTCTCCGCTCGGGAATGTAGCTGACAAGGAAGTAAGAGAACCGAGAGGCTTGGGATTGCACCTTGCTCAGATAACGGGACATGGTTGGGTCCCTAGCTTCGTACTCCCCAGTGATCTGCCCAGAAACAAGCTGAGAGTCCGTGAAGGCCCTCAAACGCCCTGCGCCTAACTCCTCAGCCAACCTCATTCCCGCTAGCAGGGCTTCATACTCCGCCTGGTTGTTAGTTGCCGGGAACTGGAATCTAAGAGCATACTCCACCGCATCCCCTTCAGGGCTCGCAAGAATGAGTCCAGCTCCGCTTCCTTGAGAATTTGCTGCTCCATCCACATGCAAAATCCAGTCCTCTTTTTCTGCCTCCTCGGTCGAGGGAGGGTCCACACACTCCTCCGGGCGTATCTCCTCCACACCCCTCTCGGTCCAGGAACACTCAACCAAGAAATCAGCTATCACCTGAGACTTCATGGCCGACCTTGGTCGGATGGATAGGTCAAATTCACTTAGTTTAATGGCCCATTTGGCTAGCCGACCGGAGGTGTCAGGGCGAGACAAGATGGTCCGAAGAGGTTGGTCCGTGAGCACCACGATGGGATGAGCTTGAAAGTAGGTCGAAGCGTTGGACAGAGACCACCAGGGCAAAAATGATCTTCTCGGTTCTAGAGTATCTGGTCTCGGCATCATGAAGTACCTTGCTGGTGTAATAGATCGGCCTCTGGACTCCATCAACATCCATGCGCACGAGCACAGAGCTGACAGCTTCGGGGGAGGCTGCGAGATATAGGAAGAGCTCCTCCCACTCTTTGGCTTGGACAACAGCGGGGGAGTGGATAAAAATTGCTTCAACTCCTCGAAGGCATCCTGACACTCCTTTGTCCACTCGAAGCCATTGACCTTGCGCAGCGCCTTAAAGAAGGGCAGGCACCTTTCTGTCGATCTTGACATGAAGCGACTCAAAGCCGCCACCCTCCCAGTTAGGCGTTGCACCTCCTTCTTGTTAGCTGGGGCCTCATATCCAGATAGCCCTGATCTTGTCAGGGTTGGCTTCAATCCCTCGCTGGGTTACCATAAAGCCCAGAAACTTGCCTGCCGCCACTCCGAAAGCGCACTTGTGGGGTTAAGCCTCATCCGATACCGGCGCAGGTTGTTGAAGGTCTCCTCGAGGTCGGCGACATGGTCAGCAGCACTGGTGCTCTTGGTCAGCATATCATCCACGTAGACCTCCATGTTACGCCCTATCTGGTCCTCAAAGACCTTATTCATCAACCTTTGATAGGTGGCTCCGGCATTCTTCAGCCCAAACGACATCACCTTGTAGCAGTAAATCCCCTTTTCTATAATAAAAGAGGTGGCTTCTTCATCTCCGGTTCATCCTGATCTGATTGTACCCCGAGAATGCGTCCATGAAACTAAGGGTTTCATGCCCGGACGTGATGTCCACTGGCTGGTCGATCCGGGTAACGGGAAGCTGTCTTTGGGGCATGCCTTGTTGAGGTCGGTGAAGTCCACGCACATCCTCCAGCTCCCACTGGCCTTGCGAACCATCACGACATTCGCCAGCCAGTCCGGGTAGTGCACCTCGCGGATGTGACCGGCCGCCAGTAGCTTCCGCACCTCCTCATCCACGGCTTCTGTCGATCGGGGCGAAACTTTTTCTTCTGCCGGATAGGTCGGCACTCCGCCCGAATGTTAAGTTGGTGGGTAATCACCTCTTCTGGAATTCCTGGCATATCGGATGCCGACCAGGCGAAGACATCCGCATTAGCTCGCAGAAAGGTGAGGAGTCGGTCACGAGCCTCCTCCGGGAGTAGGGCTCCAATCCGGACTGTTCTCGGGTCCTCCCCGAGGGGGAAAGTAAGCAGTCGCTCGGCCGGCTCTCCTCTTCTCTCCAGGTCTCGAGGATCCAGCGTCTCAGGTACCGGCGCGGGTGCCGCCCCCTGCGGACTAGGGGCCATGTGGTAGCAAAGTGAAGGTGGATTCTGCTCTCCTCGCATCTCCCCGACTCCTTCGCTGGTAGGAAACCTCACGAGGAGCCTCTTAGTGGATATGACAGCATCCAAAAGATTGAGCCCGGGCCTCCCGAGGATCGCGTTGTAAGCAAGGGGCACACGAACCACCAAGAACTTCATGAAAACCGTGCTTTGACATGGGGCTGTGCCAGCCGTCACAGGGAGAGTGACCTCCCCCTCAACTTTCACAGAATCTCCAGTAAACCCCATCAGGGGCGTGGCGACGGGCCGGAGTAGATCGGGCGACAGGTTCATGCGAACAAAAGCGTCATAGTTCAAAACATCCACAGAGCTCCCACTATCAACTAGAATTCTCTTTACAGGATGTTTAGCGATCGTCATGGATACGACGACGCTGTCATCATTTTTGTTTACTACCCCTCTAAGTCCTTTTTAAAGAAAGGAATTACAGAATCCAACTCCCCCTCCCTCTCGGCCTCTTCGGCGGGCCTCCTGCCCCCCAGGAAATCATTGCCACCATCTTCTCCGTTGGGGCATTGTCGATCATCGGCGGGGGGCGCTGACGGGCCAGGAGCTCCCGTTGTTCCTCTGGACGAACTTTCCCAGGTGGCCCCACTGGATAAGGTCTTCGATAGCCTTCTTCAGCTGGCGACACTCGTCAGTATCATGACCGTGATCCCGGTGGTAGCGACAATAGAGGTTCTTGTTGCGAGGGATCTTCGGGTTCATTGGAGGAGGGCGCTGAAGATAAGACTCCCCTTCAATCTCGAGCAAGATCTGAGATATCGGGGCGAGCAGTGGGGTGTAGGGTCCATCTCTCGGTGCAGGGGCTCGAGGACGGTTGTCTGGCCGGCGAGGAGGCTCAGGTCTTCTGGGGCGAGCTTCGACAGGTTCCGGTCGGGCCGGCTTCTTGGGACGTTCCCGCCAGCCTCGCGCCGAAGAAGTCGCCTCGTCAGCTCGAATGTACTTCTGGGCCGGGTCAAGAGCTCGGCGTAGGAGCCGGGTGGCTTGTCGAGGGAGTACGCGAAGCGAGACGGGCGAAGCCCTCGCTTCAAGGCCAAAGTGGCCACCGAGTCTTCAAGATTGTAGACCTCCAGGCCGCCTCTTTGAACCGAGCGACATAATCCCGTAGGACTCACCGCTCTTCTGCTGGACGGCGAAGAGGCTATCTACTACCCTTGGGATCTTCCGGCAGGCATCAAAATGGGCCAAGAAAGCCCTCTCCAACTGGCGGAAGGAATCAATGCTCCGTGGCGGCAGACGGAGTACCAAGCTCGGGCGCCTTTTTCAGGGTGGCTGGGAAGGCGATGCACATGAGTGAGTCGGTGGCCCCCTGGACTTGCATGAGAACTTTATAACTTTCCAAGTGGTCCAAGGGGTCTGTGGTCCCGTCATAAGGATCTAGCTGGGAAGGCGGAACCGGTGGAGATGGGCTCTTCCATGATGCGGCGAGACAATGGAGGCCGGCTGTCGTAGTCTCTGGCAGGTGGGTGATCCGACGGCTAAGCTCCTCCAACCTCTGGTTATACTCGTCGAGTCGACGCTTGGCTCGACGGGCCATCCGGCCATCAAAAGAGCCCTCCCCCGAAGATTCAAAGACGGAGAACGGGGACGGCGATGCCGGCGGGGGCGCTCCGCCTCCCTCCCGTGCCGCCGCTTAGGAGAGACACTGGCATGGCGGGAAGGCGACCGGTGTCTCTTAGAAGCTTCCGGTGATGAGGCTTGGGCGGAGCTTGATGGTGGCGATCCCCCGGCACCGGTGATCTCCTTCGGGAGGAATGCTGGCTGGGTTGCACCACCCTGGGATGATGGATTTGGCTCCGGCTGCTGCGCGGCCGCCTGTTGGTGCTGCAGGCCTTGAACCACGCCGCCAGGATTGGACTTGCGTGGCTAGGGCGTGAATCGATCTTCTTGGAGCTACTGCGGAGGAGGCACAGGGACATCGGCCGGAGGAGCGAAGGTCCAGCACCCTGGGGATGCAGTGGCACCGGAATGCTGGCCGTGAGAGCCGAGGGGCCTCCGCAGGTGGACCGGCTCCTCGGCGCTGCCCCCCAGCGCAAGTGGCAGAACTCCCTTCGTACGGGTCGTCACCATGGCTTCAAGAGCTCGAGAAGAGAGATCGCAGATTGCTGGTTCGATGTCTTTCTCTTTCCCCCCTTCCTGGCGCGCCAATCTGATGACGCCAAGTCACCTTCTTCAAACGTCGGGGAAGACGGACGTCCTTCTCTTCGGACCCTGCAAGAAAAGTCCCCGGAGACCGGATGCTCCGGTGGGGACCCTCCGACGCTCAAGTTAGTTACTTGGGATCAGACAAGAACTGCTCAGCAGAAGGGAGCTGAGACAGTTAGGGTTTTTGCTAGTAGGAAAGAAAGCTAGAAAACCAGAGTTCGATCCCTACTTACAGCGGGCGCGTGCTTTTATACCTGTTCGAATGTCCCATCTTTCTGTTCCAGAAGATTGCTGTCGTACCATCACTGTGCGCGCCGAAGGCGTCCCGCGTTACCTGTCAATATGGCTTTACATGTGTCTAGCAGCCGCGGTTGCATTTGGTGCACGCCGTTGCTTGACATGACCACGCACAGTTGCAAGTGGTAGTGAATCGTACTCGTAAGGGGCACAATCATGCACAGTGACACATGCAATGCCATACGCCGTTATGAGGCATGGCCACAAGTAGCCATGGGCGCACGACGAGTCACATGGGTGCGCCAGGTGGCCCGAGTTGTCGTTTAGTTCGAAGGCTGGTTCACGTGCTGAACGTTGATGATGCCTACGCACCCCGAGACCGGAGGGGGTCTCGAGGTTGAGATATAGTGATCTCCTCCCGAGGCCGGAGGGGGTTCGGGGGTGAGATGATGCTTGTGCACCCCGAGACCGAAGGAGGGTCTCGGGGTTGAGATATGGTGACCTCACCCCGAGACCGAAGGGGGTCTCGGGGGTGGGATATGGCGACCTCACCCCGAGACCGAGGTCTCGGGGGTGAGATGATGCTTGTGCACCCCGAGACCGGAAGGGAGGTCTCGGGGTTGAGATATGGTGATCTCACCCCGAGACCGGAGGAGGTCTCGGGGGTAAGATGATGCTTGTGCACCTCGAGACCGGAGGGGGGTCTCGGGGTCGAGATATGGTGACCTCACCCGAGACCGAAGGGGGTCTCGGGGGTAGGATGGTGCTTGTGCACCCCGAGACCGGAGGGGGGTCTCGGGTCGAGATATGGTGACCTCACCCCGAGACCGAAGGGGGTCTCGGGGGTGGGATGATGCTTGTGCACCCCGAGACGGAGGGGGGTCTCGGGGTCGAGATATGGTGACCTCACCCCGAGATCGGAGGAGGCCTCGGGGGTGAGATGATGCTTGTGCACCCCGAGACCGGAGGGGGGTCTCGGGGTCGAGATATGGTGACCTCACCTCGAGACCGGAGGGGATCTTAGGGGTGGGATGATGCTTGTGCACCCCGAGACCGGAGGGGGGTCTCGGGGTCGAGATACGGTGACCTCACCCCGAGACCGGAGGGGGTCTCGGGGGTTAGATATGGCGACCTCACCCCGAGACCGGAGGAGGTCTCGGGGTGAGATGATGCTTGTGCACCCCGAGACCGGAGGGGGGTCTCGGGGTCGATACGGTGACCTCACCCCGAGACCGGAGGGGTCTCGGGGGTGAGATGGCGACCTCACCCCGAGATCGGAGGAGGTCTCGGGGTGAGATGATGCTTGTGCACCCCGAGACGGAGGAGGGTCTCGGGGTTGAGATATGGTGATCTCACCCCGAGACCGGAGGAGGTCTCGGGGGTGAGATGATGCTTGTGCACCCCAAGACCGGAGGGATCTCGGGGTCGAGATATGGTGACCTCACCCCGAGACCGGAGGGGGTCTCGAGGGTGATGATGCTTGTGCACCCCGAGACCGGAGGGGTCTCGGGGGTGAGATGGTGCTTGTGCACCCCGAGACCGGAGGGGGGTCTCGAGGTCAAAATATGGTGATCTCACCCCGAGACCGGAGGAGGTCTCGGGAGTGAGATGATGCTGGTGCACCCCGAGACCGGAGGGGGTCTCGGGATTGAGACGCGGTGACCTCCGTTAGCTGCTGTTACCATTTATTCTAACGGCGCTGGATCAGCCACGTCATTTGCTTCCCAACTATTCTACTGATCACGTTTAAGCCAGGTTAGTTAATATAATGTACTATATGCATTGTCTCTGTGAAGTAGTAGGATCAGAAATGAAAATCCAAGCAGATTAATTGTGTATGAAATAAGAATCAGGCATTCATCTAAAAGATTAGAACGAATGTATGAAGTGCTAACTATTAAGACAGTACAATGTGGTACATGTATAATTGCCAAATATCTGATGTGAGCATGAAATTTTATAAATTTCAAACCATATAGAGAAATAGCCAAATGACTATTCTATGTCCATAGCAGCCCGACCATAATATGCCCATACAGTACATGTGTATATATGATCTAAGCATATTCACTGATTTCCTTTGAGACATTTATGCTCGTATGCTGTGGCTATAATTTTGTACTGGCTATCAACCAACAATAATCCTCCTCTTTTATTCAGACCCAAGATTGACTATATATAAAAGACAAGCAGAGTTTTATATACACAAGTTAGGCAATTAGAAACTAACAAAAAATGAATGTATGGTAATACAAGAAAATATAAAATATAAATATAAAATAATTACTTGTAAAAAAAGTGAAAGTAGCGCAAATTGAAGTCAAATTGAGAGAAATGATGGCTTAAATAGTTTGAATGTGGGTTGAGGGATGCACCACTATGAAGGAGTAATTTAATACATGTACAAGGAAAGATTAGTCAAGAATAACCAAAAATACATTGAAGTAATAAGAATAAAGTTAATATCTTTACCTCTTACAGAAAGTATAATCCTAAACTAAAAAGAATGAAGAAAACTGACTCATGTCACCGGCCTCAACTAGTTTGAGATTAAGCCTTAGCTGTTATTGTGGTTTAGTCATTAGTCTAAATCTCAGGACCAAGCAAGCATCATGGATATGATATTAGCGAAAAGAGAAGAACACTCACCAAAATATTAGAAAGAACTTATAGTTACAATATAGTAATAAATGAGACAATGCATAAACAATTGTGGACACACATTTAGAACAACCAAAGATGAGTACTGGCCATAAACAGTAAAAAAAAAAAGCTCTTGCAACAATGGTTTGCATCATTAATTGTAATCCATGAATCTTCATTGCATATGGCAACAAACTGTACAGTTTGTGAATCTTCGAATAGTTCTTGATTGATCCAACTATTTGAGAATAATTGCGAGAATCATTCAGCCTATAAAAAGGATGATAATCAAAATTTCTGAGTGTATTATCCTTCGGATGCAGGTACATAGTCAATACATTTCTCTACACAGGTCCATATAGAATCTACAATGTCTATATCATATGCCACTTACCTCGAACCCATGGCTAATCATCTCAAGAGATTGCCTAGCCGTAGAAAATACCAGAAATGCATCGTGATAGAAAATCATTGCAAAGAAACCAAGCTTAATGGACCACATATAAGGAACATTCCTATGTATATACTTGGAAGAAAGGTAGCAATTAAATACAATGTTGATGTCACAACTTGTGTATTAGACCATATTGCATAGGGAATATGGTCACAGTGATTGCCAAACCTAAAATTTGAAACTAACTCATATCAAGGTTTACGGTTCCAGTTTTAGTGCCCATACCAGTACCTAACAAGTAAAATGTTAGTACAGTCTAGTTCTTTGTACTGACACTTGACATACCAAATATAGATTCCTACCAGTGCAAGTTGATATATTGGAAGAGACTTGTATAGTTTGGCACTATGAACCATGATTCCCATGACATGTCATAATATGAAAATAAACCCTCAAGTGAGCTAGAGGTAGATTGCAACATTGGCATAAATAAAAGCCTGGTTGGACCCACCATCCATCAAGCCACTTATGCTGGACACATGGAGACTCTTGATTCTTGTCCCATAATAATTTGAAGGAAACATTTTAAAAAGCTTTTAGAAAGTGGAGATGAAGCAACAATCTGTTTTGAGATGGCTAATTACACTTCTTAAATATCATTATAATGCTTGACAATAACCATACCTCACCAAGGAATTTCATGTCCAACTCTTTGGCTGTCTTTTGTGCTCCACCATGTCCAAAAATGTATGATTTCTCACTACAATGGGGACACTTAAAATAGCTCATGTTCTCAATTAGACCCAAAATCTGCAAAAATGCCAAATCTGAATGTGACATAAATAGATAAGGTGCAAGTGTTCAGCTAATCTGTTGGACCATATTGATAATGATATTTATGTCTTTTTGTAACTTTCATTTCTACCTCCAGAAAAATAACTTTTAAGCACCAAGAAAAATTCAAATATTTTATATCAAAGAGGCTGTTTTATAATGTATAAAGAATAAAACTAAACATTTAGGTCAAACATATGTGCCAATATCCAAACATCAAATTTTATCAAGATTGCATGCATGCAAAATTTAAGGGAAGTTGACCGCTTTGCGGCCCTAGGTCTTAAAAAAACTACAGCCAAAAGCCACAGTTTAGCTCTCACAGATCTTGATGCAGCAAGCCCATAATCACAAGCACTCAGATAGTAATCTATGTAACACTTTTAAGCAGCTCATCAGGGAAAAAATTCGAGAATAGAAAAAGAAATTAACAACATGATGCAACAGAGCTTAAAATGTGAGGCTGGATGGAATGTTAAAGCAGAGAAAGGCCAGGTCTCTCTCTCTCTCTCTCTCTCTTCTTTTTTTTTTGGTGGTTTGGGGGAATCAGGTCGATGAACTAATTTTTCCCATCATCTCAAGCATGTAATGGCACATGACAGAACACTAGATACAGCACTCCCTTGATCTTTGGTATGACCACTATCCTACCCCAGCATTCTTCTTTGTAAGCCTAACCCTCCTAGTGTTATCACACATCCACCTCAACATCCTCTGGACCCACATTCATGTGCAATGATCATTGACTAAACATCTGATCTGAGCAGAAGAACTTGCCTTCCTATGACCATATTCCAGAAATATTAGAAAGCAGATACAAAGTGGTGTTTCTCCACTTCACATGCTCACTTGGCTTATGAACTTGATTGTAAAATGGAACTGTGGAATTACTAAGGCAGAAGTCTTCTGATTTGCTAGAAATTGCAGTGACCCATGTGATGACCTTGGAGCATTTCCTTAAAATAAATTTAGTAATAGAAATTATTGATTTCAAGACTGGATTGGGGTCACATCAGAACTGACACAAGGATTCCAATGACATGTTAGAGAATGGAGATGGAAACTTAAGTGACTTGCAATGCCAAATAAACTAAAAAATCAACAAAAATTGAAAATCTTATTGCAGATATGCCCTAAGAACTGTAAGAACTTGTCAAGATTTAATGATCAGCAGTTTATTACTAAACAATTTAACTAAAATTTAGCAGAAAAGACTAAGCTCATATACCTGAAAACAATTTAGAGATTAATGAATCAGCACAGCAGGAAGCTTCCTCTTGCTAGCTTCTTGCATAAATAAAATCATGGATAATTTGAAGTTTGCGAAGAGGAGGAAGCATTAAAATCAGATGCAGGTTTTCTTATGCAGGAATGATGTCTTTTACTCTCATAATCCAGTATTTATATCAGGAAAATTCTTAACTGAAATACTTCAAAGGTATGTCATAGCAAGTGGAGTGATATGTGCCTGAATATCTTGACCACTATCTAAAAGACATGATACAACAAATCATTTAAAGGTTCAAGACCCAACAAATTTTCAATCCATAGATTTAGACAGAGGATAGTTTGAAAAGATAACCATACAGGAACTTCAACTTTACGAAACATGTTGGCTCCTCTTCGAGCATCAATCAGTGCAATATCTTGAGGAGTTGAAACAATCAAAGCACCTGTAGTAATGAGCCAGCAACTATTTAGAATGAAGATACTAGGATATACAACTTCATTAAAAGATTTAGTAATATATATTTTCTTTTTGGTATTAAGATATCTTATTTGATTCATGCACATATAAAGCCCATAAATCATTTTTTAATATAATGTGAATAAGGGCCAAAGTATAACAGACAGACAAAGTTCAGATTTGAAAGTTCTTGAATCAGATAGAAAGAACATCTCCACTATCTGAAGCTAAGGATCATCTAGTGCAAATGCACCAAGATTTTATGAGAATGAAATCCCCAATAATCAATAGATAAGCTATAGGAAAATAAATTAAACACCAGAGTTGGTTCATTTTGAAAAAAAACCCAAGTTTAACAGACGGGCTTGACATGAGTCATGCAAGCTTCCTCAGACATGCAATTATTCCTGCCAATAGAAGAAAGTTTTTAATAGCAACACTGAAACTAGATGCTTGCATTTTCAAATTGCAATTATGAATGAAAAACGAATAAATTCCGTGAGTAATATATGTACATTGATGGCTGGAAAATACCCATCAACTTACACTTGAGCATGAGGCCTTGGTATGGGGAATGTCTACAACACGCAACATATGACCAGTACTCTACCGTTATTACCAATATAGATACTAGAAATAATTTTATTTTCTCTTTTTTGAAAACCATTTACATCCCACAAAGTGTTTTCAATATGTAACCTCAAAACTTTTGTGCATTGAGCACTCCCAAACCAAGGCTTGTCATTGTGGTACTGAACCCCATATCGGTGTCCCACTGGTATGGTGTTGGTACATATGGTATACAGGTTGGCTCAGCGTGGTGAGTCTTGGTTCAGTACTGATATATTAAGCTACGCCTGATATGGAGCAGTACATACCAATATGACATACCATGCTTCTGACCAATAAGCATGTGTTTGATAAGTTCTTATATTTCCAACTGCTAGGTATTTTATTCAGTAATATAAGAGAGTCCTATAACAGATAATCGTAATATAAAAAGGTTCACAGTTCATCTCATTCTGAGATATCATGCGGTTCAGCACAGATATTGATACACATGTCCATGAATGATGATTTAGCAAATCAAACTGCTCATACTCAAAAAAGAAACCACAAGACGTGAGTTATGTCCAATGAACAAAAAGTAAAGGCACACTCAGAACTGATTTACCATATTGTTGTTTCAAATTTATGCAATAACAAATGACATCAGCCACCAATACAAATAAAAAACTGTAAATTTATTTGAAGATCTCTAAATTTATTCTATCAGAGGTTATAATCATCTTAAATAAAGTATTTTATTTGTGTAGTATGCATCCAGAATTCGGAATCACACCATTTAGAAAGAAAATGAGAAAAGAACTGCAGTTCATTTGTAGATCCTTAGTTCTTTCTGAATACCAGATAACTTCAGTCTCTGAGATATAGAAAGTTGAGCATCTCCAGTGCCAGGGGGCATATCAACAACTAGAATATCAACACTTCCCCAAGCAACTCCCCTTGTTAATTTCTCAAGAGCACTCATTACCTGAAAATGATTTAGGTTGAATGTCAGAGACTGTCAGCCTTCTATGGAAAAGAAAATAGCCCTATGGGATATGAGAATAAAATCCATGTTGAACTAAAGAAACTTTTCTCACAATCTTTTTTGGGTTCTGTTGTTTCTTGTTATAATAGAGTAAAAAAAAAGATGTAAACTTAGTTCAACTCTTCAAATCATCATTAGACTGAAAGATTGACAGGAGAAGTTTCATAGATTAGAAACAATGTAACTACTCAATTTAAAACTACACCTTAACAGCAAACAAGATAGTTGCTTCCTCATGATAATATTATCCCCAAATTGACATTGTAAGATTACAGGGAGTCAATCTATCACATATCATGAAGGAGAAACAAGAAGTAACTTAGATATCATGTTGATGAACTGATACGATGGAAATGGCAGAATGCCCTATTGAAATAGTCTTAAAATTAGTTGTCATAAACCAATGTTTCGGAAAAAAATGATTCAACATATCTAAGGGAAGTTGGGGGGAAAAATATTACACATTAAAAAGGCATATCATGGTTATGCATCAGATGGATTAAAATAAGGGAAAACAGAGACATGCCAAAGACAAACCATAGGACCTCTCCATACGATTGGAGCATCCTTGCCGACAAGAAACCCAATGGACATACATTGAACCCCATAGTTTTCAATTGGAATCATCTTCAGATCTGCTAATACAAGGTGACATTAGTTAAAATTACAGAAATGTGGCTAAAGCAACAAAAAAGCAAAAAGTGTAGCCAAAAATAATCAGTAGTGAATTGCATCAACCTAACAGGCAAGGCCAAAGTATAGCCCACATGAAGCAAATAGTTCAATCATTAAGTCCAACTAATATAACAGACATATCAATGATAAACATATAAGGTAAATTCAACTAATGTTGGCTGTTGAAAGATTCTATTAATCATTCTCTCCCTACTGATTTTGATGGAACCAACCTTCAGATATGCTCAGTCAACAGAGAACAGTTAAAATCATGCTAAAGCAACAAAAGACGAAGATCTAGCTCAAAAAAGTTGGTGATGAATTATTAAAAAATATATTCCATAGGGACCAAACAATTCAACACGAGTGAGCATAAAGCTTGAAAATTATGGAAGAGATAATAGCAGGGACCAGCAAAATCACTGACACAGCTGGGTAGACAAATATTAAATGCATTGATACTTAGTGATAATGCATATCTACAACCAGACACATATAGACTAACACAGACTAGGTAAATAGACTCCGGATTTCATGTGAAAAAGAAAATTCTACATAATGTTCTTCTCTTCAAATGAATAGAACGAGAACAAGAGAAAAAAAGTGAAAATCACAAAACCAAACATTTAAGGGAGAGAGAAACTATTACCGTTCTCAATTCAAATGAATGGTGGATATTATGATAAAATCAAGAAAATGCATCAAAGTTCGTATGAATTAAAAAATGCGATCATGATATACGCATCTTAAATGGACCAAATTTAGTGGGTCAGGTTACTTCTAATGCAGAAATGACATAAATCATTGCATGTTGCCCTTAAAAAGTAGTCTTTCACAACAAGTTGAAACATAACTGATAAATTATGGAAACATTTGATTTGAAATATTCATGCCACTGTTATGCTAAAGATCATGGTCAAAAAAGTCAATACATAACTTGAATAGCTATCATTTAACTTGCACTAGCAAGATTCAAACATGCATGCAAGTCACAAACATATATAGGCACAAAAACTCCTCTTGCAAAACCATATCCATCAAGAACTACTATAACCATGATGAATATTTGAACTTGTGGAGTATAGAACACAAAAAATGCCAAACAGCATATTCCAGCATATTATGATCTCAACGTCATGACTATAATATGATAATCTAAGATATACAAATTAGCAAGGAGAACAAGAGTATAACACCTTCACTCACTTCTGGCTTTCCACATAGATTCATCATTGTAGGAATAGATGGACCATATATATCAGCATCCAGTAAACCCACCTTGAGCTGACACATCTTTGCAAGTGCAACAGCCAAGTTAACTGTAGATTCAGAAGCAAAAAAATAAATAAATATACAAGAAGCACCAAGATGATAAATAGCCAAACATGAGAGGTCAAAGAAGTTCAATTGTATGCATGGATACATAAATACGCATACACATTTGTCAATAAGATCAGTTACCATGATATTAAAAAAAAAACCCTAAAAGTGAGAATACAGCATTACCATTAAACATCCTTTGCTCTTTGATGTGCTATTTAAGTAAGCATCACATATGAACTTCCAGTCTATTTCAGGAAAAAAAATCCAACTAAAAGGAATGGTAACTGTCTGGTTCACTTCTGCCACTAAAGAAACAGGTATTCAAAGAGGCAATAAAGAGATGAAATCTCAACAGAATGGTGCCTCTTTTAATGCCACTTTCTTGAGCTTGTTGGTTTTGCATATAATGTTGAAGTAAACTAAGGGATGGATCTAAAAATAACACAAACAACCACAATGGAAAAGGAATCAGAAAGGCTAATAGCAACAATGGGTGTCGGCTGTACTAACAGTTATAGAAGATAAATCATAAAGTTCAACCAAGCAGTAGGGTTATGTTTTAATGGTTGTGATTTTGTTGTCTAACTTCAGATTCTTAAATCATTGTAGTTCATCATCCATCCAACAACTTCAATATTCAGTTACTAAAATCATAGAAATAATATTCATATAGCAGTTTATCATGCACTAACAATTTAAAAAACGAACAGGATAGATCTCTCTCTATATATATCTCTATCTCTGTCACTATCTCTATCTCTCTCTCAAAAATCTAAGTGGGATAGTTTGTCGTAGCTGAAATATTTATATCATCTTTGCCGTTCTTTTCTGGAGGGATATCTCTTCTGTTGATGAGACGACAGATAATTTCATTAAGCCTATCAGCATCAACCCACCGTAATTTCACTCCGTAAGGAAATTCCACCAGTCTAATTAGAGAGAGGGAAAAAAACGGCTAACATGGTAACATTCATGTTCTTAGGAAAGGGAGAAAAAAAAGAGAACGCAAGAAGAAGACCTGCGGTGGTAGACTTCCCGACGCCGCCCTTCCCCGAAGCAACAGCAACGATATCCTTGATTCCAGCAATTGAAGAACTCTTACCAGCAACTGCGCTATATCTTCTGACGGCATTCGACTGCTGTCCCAAAATAATCAAGAAAAGAGGCATTAGGCCAGTTCCTGAGCGTTGCTCCCACAAAAATTTCAAATTTCTAACAACCTGATTGACGTACCGTGAATCTCAAACGATTGAGGTGAATCAATCTATTCAACCCCATCACCGGATTGAATCAATCGCCTGCCGACGAAGTTGCTAGCTTTAAAGTCCTGACGGCTGCAACAGTCGCCTGAATCCTAGATTCGAGCCCTAGATCGCAGGCAAGAGAGAAGGGATTGCTCCTTTTCGAACCCTAATGGCAGGAGTCCTTGATGTTCGGAAAGAGAGACGAAAAGGATGGGAGAAATCTGGGCTTGCCGACGGAAAGTGTGGAGGGGTATCAAAGCCTCCCAGTGGGCAGCAATCGCCACAGCTACAGTATACCCGGCAGAAATCGGCAGAGTTTGCCGATAGAGATAGGCACTTGGACCGTGCCAAGTGCAGCATGGTACTGTAGACATGTCATGTCAAACACAAAAATTTGGCTTACCGGTTTGATACGATACGGCTCATCAGAAAGAGTCGAACTAAAAAATAGCGCCTTTCTCTTTCCGTCTTCCTTCTTCATTGGTCTAGGTCTGATAACGTGTCTATAGTCTCACCAAACTTAGGAGGTGGCCGATAACCCTCATTAGTGCCGGATGAGCATTCAATAGGAAACCGAGCATGAAAGAAAGAAAAAAAGGGTCAAGGCGGCCCTTTTCCTAGACAGGAGCTGAAGCGGCTCCTGCATTGGTCCAGACCCGGCAGTATGCATGCCGCCTCGCTGGGCCTAGGAAGCGGCCGGCAACTCCCATCGGCACCGGGCGAGCGTTCGGTGACGGTCCGATCGGCCGATGGTGACCGATTGGCTACCGGCATAGTAATAGCATCGCGAGAGATTCGAAAGAACGAAAGAGAAAGAGAGAGAAAGAGAGAGAGGGAGAGGAAGGCTGCGACGGTTGCCGGCTCTAGGCTGGTCGCTGATGGCCGAGCAGGCTCGGGGAGAGGTCGGCGACGACCCTGGCCGCCGGCATGAGTACCCCTAGTTCGGGTGAACTAGGGAAAAGAAAAAAAACAGGGGATTGGGGGGAACCACCTGGGCCTCCTGGCCCGGCATGGCATGTGGGCCACGTGCCATGCTGGGCCAGTTTTTTCCTTGACGGGTCGTGCCTGGCACGGCCTGTCTGGAGGTGCAGCCCGGTGGGCTTGGGCCGTATCATGCCAGGCATGGCCCAGTACTCACCTCTATTTGCCGACTTTATAAAACTCATGACGGTGACCTCCAACGTGTAGCGAGAGCCAAGTGCATGCTCAAAATTTTTTGCGGGCCACCACGAAGAGCAGCCTGGATAGCTAAAGACATGCATTACCGCGGGCATACGGTTTTTATTTCTTGAAAGCCATCATTTTAAAGGTTTGTCAAAATTAATTTTGATGAAAGTATTTAGAGTAGATCTACTAGATCAGTTTTTATGATTCATGAGTTATTGGTTGCTAGTGAGTTCGGTCTTCTTGACTAATCGGTACCCATATCTGAGCTGTCTACTGCTTGGGCAAGTATTTCCTGTGCTATCCGTGTTCTGAACGCCTTGTCTTGTCATTGAGGAGGATTCTATCACTGTTATTCACTGGCTTCGTCAGGATCGTCTGCTTGCCATCTAATTCCTTAATGATCGACATTCGATCTAACTCCTTGATCATCAACATTCGATCCATCCCTAAGACAGTCATAGCGCCCTGATTCGGCACATTTATAGGGAAGCCAGCTTCGTGGCCGATTGGATCACCGCCAAGGTAGCTGACCATTCTAAATTTTGGAGCTGGATGCAGGGAGATACATGCCCTTCTATTCTAATATATCGGGCTTGACTCATCCTAAATTGGTATGATCATCCGTTTGTAAAAAAATGGTTTGTAAAAAAAAAAAAAAAAAAGAAGACATGCATGATTTCATTTTATGAATACGGCATCACTAGTATTTTTTTTTTTATTTTAATGACCAGACCTAAATCTACCAACTAACGCGCTTCATCCTGCTATGCTTTTGAAAGTGCAGCAAACCAGCATGGTTCTATTAACCAACATTCCATTGATTTGGAATAGCAAGGTAACTAACTTAATTTTCATCACCTTGACAAACATCCACGAGCACAAGCTAGGCAATCTTAAGGGGTATTTGATGATTTAAATTTTTAATAATTTAAAACCATCATGTTTCATATAATATGTCCACAAGTTAATTTTTTTGATGATCTATGATTAAATAGAATCCAAGATTAATACACATAATATATTTTGCAACTATTAGCATGCTTCATCATTATTAAATATTATTTAATATAATATTTAGATTAAAATGTAATATCATTTCTAATACATAAATTATAGGTTAATAATAAATTATATTATATTAATATAACATAAAATTATAATATGATATATGGTGAAAGCTTTTGATTGATATTAATAATAAAATAATTCACTAATCAAAATTCTGAGGTCACTTTTTTAATAAGTGATCTATCTTAAATAATATTATATTCATGATATAAAGATATGTGATTCAGATGAGACATACTCCATCACTTCATCTTTAATCTTTTCCCCCTTTTTCTAATTTTTTTTTATTTATAAAGGATGAGAATTTTGATATTAAACATTAATGTAAGATCATAATGGGCAACATCGCTAGGATGCAATCATATATAACAATCTCATTGCCTATATTAAGGTCAGCAATAATCTTAAATGGATCATTTCATACCAAATACCCTTCATCCCATACCAAATACCCCTAAGCTAATTTTGAATCATTAAGCACTTTGTACCAATAATTAAAAAAACAAAACCCATGGCAAACAAGCACAAATGGGCATGTAATCACTCAAAATAATTAAATAAATGCTATAATTATGATTATATTTACTCCACTGAATATTGAGCTCCAGAGCAACAGAAAAAATTAGCTTAATGGCAACAAATGGACTCTTTATAAGTAGGAAGAGGGGGAGGACAGGAGATACAACCACATCAAGGACATGCTCAATTCCAAAACTATTATGATACATAATTCTCTCTCCACATCTCCACGGCACCTCTCATTTTAAATAAAAACAACCTATTGTGTTTAGTTCATATGACAAAGCAGAGAAACAAGTCTCTTAGCCAAAAGTGGCAGAGTTTTTGTTCATGAATAACAGTGGGGATATCAGGTCAGGGAACACAGCAATTCACGCCTCTGCTCATGAGCCTTGCATGTGCCCAACGCTAGCGTGCATACTTCCGCTTACACTAACTGGATTATTCTATCCCAACCTTTTACCCCTGTTATGCCTGGGAGCGACAACAGACCATCCTTCTTCATCAGTCATTTGTTTTGGCTTTGGCTCGTCCACAGCCATTTTATTTGGCTTTGGCTCGTCCACCATCATATCTGATATTTCTTCATCTGAACTATCATCCTCATTGTCATCAATCACCTGTGCAACCTGTGCATGAAGAACAAACTAGCCCATGTCAGGACTATTAAAATCACAGTACAGAAGTTGGCCATCAGTTGCAAGGTTAGGGGGTGTGTGTGTGAGAGAGAGAGAGAGGGTTTAATAGCAGAAACCAGCCCATGAATGGCAATTATGTGACAATTCAGAGATCTTTATAAGCTATAAAGCCACTACTTCAGTATTTTCAAGAAAAATACATCTTCTGGTACAAGTCACTCTGCCATGATGAAGAGATGCAAACAGTAGAATGAGGTGGCAAAGTCACCCTCAAAACCTCTAAATTTGAAACAATCAGTCCACACAGATAACAAACAAGAAGCTCCCAAAACAAATGCACAACCCTTAGCAATAACCTACAGTTGAGAAAAATATCTAGATGAAAATAAGGAGCTTTCTCATGGTTCCATCATTTTGTCCAAGGATGTTATTAGAATGAGACCAAACTACCAATAAAAAATAAACATCTTGTAACATCATCATTCTGATGGTAGAGGTGAAAGTAGATTGGATAATATTCATCTATACCTATTTTCATACTTAAATATATCTAGATATAGATATAAATTTAAGCATCCGATTGATATGCATATCCATCAACAATTCATATCTGAATATCATGTCCTAATTGCAATACCCTCTAATCTTTTAGTGGCACCCATGACCTCTTAAGAAAAATAAGCAACCATATTAACATGGTATTGACTTAATTTATCTTTCACTTAATGATATTTTTGATTTAGTGGTCATAAAGTTTAACCATCCGACTTATATCTATACTTTGAGGAATAATTGCACAAGGACATAAATTTATTATGGATTTTAATTAAGTCTTTATACTTTCTCTCTTTTTTTTAATTGAATATACCAACTTATATAAGTTTTCAATCAAGTATATTCTTTGACGGTTGTTAATGATAACTTGACGGACCACATAAAAAGATCGTCAACGATGACTTGAGTATACTTTTTTTTTTTAATTGAATATACTAACTTATAAAAATCTTTCAATTGGACACACTAATTCATAAAAGTTTTTTAATCAAGTATCAATGAATATAGGCAAGTAAATTACAAAGGATATCCCTTGACAACCTTTTAATAATTAGCTCTATGTGGCAAAGCCAAATGGCCTATGAAAGTCATACATCTGCCTTGTAGAGTCACATATCTGCCTTGTACTAGGAGAGGACAAAATTTTTTGGTCGAGAGATGCATTGATAACATATCAAAAAGCCTATAGCATTAAAGAAAAGACATATACTTGAGATGTCTCATTAATTCTTTCATTATTAGTTGAGCAACTCAAAAGTCATTATTTTGCTACTTAACCTTTCATGCATAAGATTTTTTTTATGCATAAATACATAATAATATTTCTCTTTGGGTTATTGTGTATCGAAGTTTATATATGAAAATTTTTGATTGATTGATTTGTCATGCATTTACAAGAAATATTAGTTGGACTTAAACAAGTATCCTCGATTGAAAATTGTTATGAGTTAGCATACTCAATTGAACAGTTTTTACGAGTTAGTATACCTAATAAAAAAAAGTAGACTAAAGTTATTGTTGATAGCCATAATGTCATCCATCAAGTCATTATTGATCACCGTTAAAAATGTACTTGATTGAAAAACTTTATAAAATTAACGAAAAAAAAGGTATAAGATCTCAACTAAAAACCCCTAATACGTTCATATACTCCTAGTGTAATTACCCTATACTTTTAATACCCAAATTGTATCTGTATCTATATAAAACAATTATGGATATGAATTTTTGCATTCAACTAACATCCAGATTCATACCCGAATTCAACAAACAAAAATGGATATATTTTGGGATATATTGATATCCAACCTATATTCAATCCATTTTTGGCCCAATTTGGCAGTGATGGAAGTTACCGGACATAGCAGCACAAAGCATGAATTGGATATAAAACTATTTCCATTTGCTTAGAAACCATATACCAAAGATCACAGTGTTGAGTTCCTTATCAATAATTATTCTTTTATTTTCAAAAACACCATGAACAAGCAACACAACAAATCATCACTAATTTTGATAAACAACAAAAAGCATCCTTACAACCTATTACTCTTTAGTTAAGAATAAGTGCACTAGCAACAATTCAAAAGATAACAATAGCATATCCACCTAGCATCAACTAATAGCATAGAGAAACAATAAATTCCATTCAAAGCACACCCAGTAAGCATAACAATAAATTCTCATTCTAAAACATAACCATTTCTTTCACATTCCAAAACAAACTTCATATTCCTTTGCAAATCTCCTTGTGTGAAAAAAAAATGTCCTATATAGCAAGAAGGTGAAATGGGTAAAGATGTGAATTATAGAGTTAAAGCAGGATGGATTAAGTGGAGGAGTGCTTCGAGAGTATTGTATGATTGGCGTATCCCATTAAAATTGAAAGAAAATTCTATAAAACCGCATTAGGCCAGCTATGCTATATGAAACAGAGTGTTGAGCAATATTGAAACACCATGTGAATAAATTAAATGTAACATAAATGCGTATGTTAAGATAAATATGTGGTAAAACTTTAAAAGATAGAATTAGAAATAAACATATAAGAGAAATGATAGGAGTAGCCCCAATTGAAGATAAAATGAGAGAAAATCGATTACGGTAGTTTGGACATATACAACGTAGACCTTTAGATGCTCCAGTTAGAAAAAGTGACCTTTTAACAATCCATGGTAAGGATAGAGGTAGAGGTAGACCTAAACTAACATGGACTGAAATAATTAAAAAAATATAATTATTTATAATTTGAATGTCAACTTGGTCCTGAATAAAGCAGAGTGAAGAAAACAGATTCATATAGCCGACCCCATGTAGTTGGGAAAAGGCTTAGATGAGTTGAGTTGAGTTGTTGATAGCAAGTTATGGCATATGTTCCGCGTATGTTATGTAGCAGTTAAATTGCAGAAGTATGAGAGTATTTATACTCTCTTGATTAATGGTAACTAAGCATTGTAATCTAGCTAGAGAAGAGGTCAGAAGCTTGAATTTGAACTCTCTATGCATCTTACTCTAAATGATTGTTACTTAATGAAAGAATGCTTGTATTTTATGTCTGTGAAATATTAAAAAACTTCATAATATAAATGCTCAAATGTGCCATGTAGACGAAATTCAAATTAAAATTAGCATCATGGACAACTTAATCTTGATAACATCTTTCATCCTCTGTTGAAAATATACATTGAAATTAGTCTAAACATATGATGATTTAGTCATAATTTGTGATAACATGTAATCCTTGCTTTGCCAGTTCACCTATGACATAAGTCATGTAAAATGGTCCAATTAAGGACAATATAGCATGTGTACACTGCAGGAGAAGGGAAGGCAGATAGAAGCCAAAATTAAGTTACCGGTTGACTTTGAGAAACGGCATTTGTCCTAGGACCCAACTTCCTCAGCTTCTCGACTGGTTCATAATTACCTTTAAGACAATCTTCATGCATAATCATCAGTTGTTCAGCTACCTGCTCATGAAAATGATGTGGATGCTTAACCATTATGTAAAACTCTAAACTTCAGGATTAGCACTCATTACTACCTGACAACCTAGTTCATACGACCTACAACATATAAGGGCAAGAAATAGAAATAAAACACAAAGTGAAACAAAGAGACAACAGGCAATATTTGACACTAATGGATGGAAACAAAATAAATAGATATAATATAGTGATATGGCCGATCGGGTCAAAGAACACGCAAGCCAATCCCTTGGCGATTGGGCTCAACACGGCCCACCTCGACTTCCGTGTCGGCCGCGGCCCACCTCGACCTCCGCGTCGGCTACAGCCCATCTCGACTTCCGTGTCGACCGCGGCTACGGCCTATCTCGACCTCCGCATCGGCTACGGCCCACCTCGACTTCCGGCCGCAGCCAGTCTAGGCCTTGGTCACGGTGTCGGCATCGGCCACGGCCCATCTCGACCTCCGTGTCGACCGCAGCCAGTCTAGGCCTTGGTCATGGTGTCGGCATCGGCCATGGCCCATCTCGACCTCCGCATCGGCTACGGCCCATCTCGACCTCCGTGTTGGCCGCAGCCAGTCTAGGCCTTGGTCATGGTATCGGCGTCGGCTTCGGTGCCGGCCTCGGCGTCGGTCTCGGCGTCGGCCTCCGGCGACAATCATCCACGTCCAAGCTACGTGGTCCACTTCCCTCGAGAATGGCGGACCACGTCACCACGAGCGCGCCCGGCTACGCGCGCGGTGGACGTGCTTCCTTCTGCCGCCGCTAACAACGAACGTGGCCCCACGATCAGTCCCATGACCCGTACTTTGTGGCACGTTGAAGACCATAAATTAACAACCGTCCGAAGGAGACTTGACCACGACGGACGGAGGGTAAGAGGGATTCTTGAACAGGTATAAAAGGCCTCCAGCCCTTAAGGTAGGAGGCTCAGGCTCTATCCAATCATTACAACGATATCCATTCCTATTCCTCAAATCACTAACTTTGGCATCGGAGGGTCCCACCGGAGTCACCGGTCCGGGACTTTCCTTGCAGGTTCCCGAGCGAAGGAAGGGGTCTCACCGTTCCCTCAAAGGTCCGCAAGAATTTCTGCCCACTTGACACTCATTAAGGTGATTTGATGGCAACAGATTGGCGTGCCAGGAAGGGGGAGAGCGTGAGTAGCAAGGCGTGTAGGGGAGAAAGTGACCAAGCTCTCACTCCCTCCTTACTCGAAGAAGAGATGGTGGTGACTCGTGCTCAAGAAGCTTCCACCAGCCTGGCTGGGGGGCAGCCAGCTAGGGCCGAGCAGCTGGAGGCCCTCCCGCCAATTCATCCTTCACCACCATGCCAAGGTGATAGGGTCACCGCCCTCGCTCAGGAGGTGCGGTCCCTCGCTGCGGTGATTCGGGAACTCCAACAGTCGGCGGCCGCTCAACCTCTGCCGCCACCCCACTCCTTGGAAGAAGTTGTGGCGCAGCCCAGCCAACAATCCACCCGTGGAAGACAATCCCGACGGAAGGCTCACCGCCGTCGGGACGTTCCCACTAGAAGAAGATCTCCTGATAGTCCCTCTCCCCGTCAATCCCGGGACAAGGCCCCGGGGAAGGATATAGCCCGTCGACACCGCCCGTCCTCCCGTCCCCTATCTACCTCGTCAGGAGAGGAGTCCATAGGCGAGAGGATCCACCTCCACGCAGAAAGGCGACTGGAGGAGCGCTACCGACATTTAGAGGAGCTCGGCCAACGACTGACCGATCAAAATATGACAGTCGCCTCCCCCACTGATAAGGCGGATTATGGAAGAACCCGTCCCTTCCCGATTTTGCCTTCCTCAGCTGGATCCTTATGACGGCACTACCGATCTCCTATATCACTTGGAAAGCTATAAGGTGCACATGCAGGTCCAGGGAGCATCGGACGCTCTTTTATGCATTGCTTTTCCAGCCACCCTACGAAAGGCTGCGAGGGCTTGGTATTCCCGTCTACCTCCTCGTAGTATAAGTTCATTCAGACAACTGAAGAAAACTTTTCTCGCTCACTTCGACGCAAGCCGACGGATCCCTCGGGTGGCAGACGGCCTCTTTGCCATCCGACAGAAGAGTGGGGAGACTCTCTTCGGGACTTCGTCGCCCGCTTCAAGGAGGCAGCGATGGAGGTTTACCATCTTGACGACTCGGTGGCCACCTTGGCCTTGAAGCGTGGGCTCCGCCCTTCCCGCTTCGCGTATTCATTAGACAAGAAGCCCCCGAGCTTGTACGCTGAGTTGCTGAGTCGTGCTCAGAAATATATTCGCGCTGATGAGGCCGACTCCTCTCGGCGGGAAACTGAAGAAGGCCCCAGCAAAAAGCAAGTTCGATCAGAGTCTGGAGGGCCTCACACCAAGAAGCCCAAGCCACCTCGCCGGGCGGACAGTCGGCCACAGACTTTCGCCCCCGTGGGTGAGCGTTACACTCCTCTGTTAGCCCCGATTTCCCACATTCTTATGGAAATCGAGGGTGAGCCCTATCTCAAGCGCCCCGCGCCCCTGAAGCCTTGAGTTCCTCGCAACAAGAACCTGTATTGTCATTTCCATCGAAATCATGGCCACAACACATAAGACTGCCAACAGCTGAAAAAGGCCATAGAGGAGCTCATCCAGCAAGGGCACCTCGGTCAGTTTGTCCGGAGAGGAAATCCAACGGCACCAGGTCCTTCGGCGCCACCCACTCAGCAAGCCAATGTTGACAACACCCCGACTAGGAAGACTGTGGCAATGATCTCCTGGGGAGCGGGGGGCACCTCAAAAAGACATCAGGGGATGAGCGAGATAACAGTGTAATTCCTTTCTCTGAAAGAGATTTAGAAAGGGTAGATAACCCGAATGATGAAAGCGTCGTTGCATCCATAACGATTGCTAAACACCCTGTAAAGAGAATATTAGTTGATAGTGGAAGCTCGGCTGATATTCTGACGTATGATGCATTTGTTTGTATGAACTTGCTTTGGATTCTCTTCGGCCAGTGGCGACGCCCCTCGGCTTCACCGGAGATGCGATGAAAGTTGAGGGAGAAATTACTCTCTCCGTCACGACTGGAACTTCAACCCACCAGAGCACGATCTTCACAAAGTTCCTGGTGGTGAGAGTTCCTTTTGCATATAATGCTATTCTCGGCCGGCCAGGTTTAAATCTGCTGGATGCCATTATCTCGACAAAGAGGTTGCTGGTCAGGTTCCCCACTCGTCACTGGATCGAGAAAATGCAGGGCGAAAGAAGCCCAGTGTCCCTCTGCTACCACACGACCCCTAGCCTTCAGTCAGCAATTCCCTCGCCAACTTCTAAATTGACGGATCTGAGAGAGGCCGAAAAGAGGGGGGAACCGGCAGGACATATGTTGACTTTCCCCTTAGGAGAGGACCCAACGAGAACCGTCCAGATCGGGGCCACTCTCCCTGAGGAGGAAAGGAGTCGGCTCCTCGGTTTCCTCCGAGCCAACGCTGATATTTTGCATGGACACCGACCGACGAAGTGAGCCGGCCAGGACGATTGAAGCCCTCACGGCCCTGGCGCCTACAGAAGAGCCGGCTGAGAAGAAGCCGGTCAGAGGAGTGGTCCCGAGGTCGACCGGGGCCGAAGTTGAAGGAGAGATTCCGGCCACCACCGAACCGACAGTGGTAGTTTTAGATGAGGAGGCCCCCGCCGCCGCCGATGCGCCCGAGGCGGGGCGGGTCACAATCGCCATCGGCCCTCCGGCTGCCGCAGAGCCGGAGATGAGAATGCTCCCCTAACCGCCGGTGGGGGGGGGGGGGGGGAGCCAGCCGCCAGGGAACCCCGGGCTGGGGCGGAGGCGACCAAGAAGCGGGGAGGCGAGTCGGGGAGCTCATCCCGCCAACTGGCGCGTTGCTCGACCCGTCCCCAAGTCGAAGGTCCGCAAGAGGGACAGACGCGGCTGGTCCCCACAATCGGCTAGATGGCGGACGCTGCACAAGCCGCCCGCCTTCTGTCAGGAGTTCGGACCGTCGAGTTCGAAAAGGAGATGCGGGGATTAAGCCACTCCGTACTCTTGGATATAGTAATGGTTGTCGTTGTCCAGGTAATTTTTGAGCTCTCCTCATTTCTTTTGATGTTTCCATTTCCTATGGCTAATGTGCTCCCTTTGCTACAGATGGCCAACGGCGCAATCGGCCTTCGCGAGGCATTGGCCCATTCCTCAAATACAATTGCCAAGGCCATGGCGTGGGCCAACAATATAAGAAAGAGAGCATGGTGCAGTCTCAAAGCCTTGCTCGTCTTCACAAAGAGGCCTCGGCCTAGGAGGAGAGTCTGGCCGGCCGATTGAGGGAGGTGGAGGGCCGGGCCTCCGCAGCTGAGGCCAAGATGGAGCTGGCTTCTGAAAAGTTGAAGGCCGCCGCGGCACAGAATGAGGAGTTGGCTCGGCGACTCCAACATGCCGAGGAGGAAGCTCGGGCCGCCGCGGAGAGGGCAGCTGCCGCCGAGAAGGCGGCGATGGAGGCGGCCTCGAAGAAGGCCGGGCAGTGGCCTACGCTGATGAGGCCATGTTTGCTAGGGCGCAGCGGGCTGAGGCCTTGCCGAGTTCAAGCAGGAAGTCGATTTCACTGGTCTCAACAAAGCCTGTCCCAAGGACAGCTTCCCGCTCCTTAGGATCGATCAGTTAGTGGATGCCACTTCCGGTCACGAGACTCTCAGCTTCATGGATGCATTCTCGGGATACAACCAGATCAGAATGGAGCCTTCAGATGAAGAAGCCACCTCCTTCGTGACCGAAAAGGGGATCTACTGCTATAAAGTCATGCCCTTCGGGTTGAAAAATGCCGGGGCTACGTACCAAAGATTGATGAATAAGGTCTTCGAGGGTCAAATCGGGCGCAACATGGAAGTATATGTAGATGACATGCTGACCAAAAGCATCCGAGCTGGCGACCACCTATCTGATCTAATGGAGACCTTCAGCAACCTTCGTCGGTTTCAGATGAGGCTGAATCCCCGGAAATGTGTCTTCGGAGTCGCAGCAGGCAAATTCCTAGGATTCATGGTGACACAACGAGGAATAGAGGCGAACCCGGACAAGATCCAAGCTATCCTAGATATGAGGCCGCCGGTGAATAAAAAGGAAATCCAGCGCCTGACCGGAAGACTAGCAGCTCTGAGCCGCTTCCTATCTAGATCGGCTGAGCGGAGCCTCCCCTTCTTCAAAGCCTTGCGAAAAGTCAACACCTTCGAATGGACGGATGATTGCCAAAAGGCCTTTGAGGAGCTGAAGAATTTCCTATCGACTCCGCGCTACTGTCGAAACCGATGGAGGGAGAAAACCTCTTTTGTACCTGGCCGCTTCTCAGGAGGCTGTCAGTTCGGTCCTCGTCCGGATAGACACTGAAGGATCACAGAAGCCGTATATTACACCAGCAAAGTGCTCCATGACGCGGAGACCAGGTACACCAAAACCGAAAAAATTATTTTCGCACTAATAGTGTCGGCTCAACGTCTCAGGCCTTATTTCCAAGCCACTCAATCATAGTGCTGACGGATCAGCCCCTGAGGACAATCTTATCCCGCCCTGATACCTCCGGTCGGCTGGCAAAGTGGGCGCTCAAGTTGGAGAATTCGACCTGACCTTCGAACCAAGGTCGAGTATGAAATCCCAAGTTTTGGCGGATTTCCTGGTTGAGTGCACCTGGACCGATGAGCAGACCAGGGAAGCCCGACGAAACCCCTGGAAGCGTCGACCACGGATGCGAGGAAGGATTGGATCCTTCATGTGGACGGGGCATCAAACTCTCAAGGGAGCGGTGCCGGGATCATTCTCGCCGGTCCCGACAGTGTAACGATTGAGTATGCCCTTCGTTTCCTCTTTCCCTGCCACGAACAATCAAGCCGAGTACGAAGCCTTGTTGGCAGGGAGGCTCGCCAGAGAACTTAAAGTGGAGCGTCTCAGAGCATATACCGACTCCCAACTCATCTCGGGGCAAATCACGGGGAGTATGAAGCTCGGGATCCTATCATGTCCCGATATTTGGACAAGGTCCAGTCGGAGTCCCTCCCCTTCGCCCATTTCAGTGTCAGCTATGTTCCCCGGGAAGAGAATGCTCGGGCCGACGCATTGTCCTGCCTGGCCACCTCGGCCGATGAAACTTTGGGGAGGACTTACGTAGAGCATTTGCTAGTCCCGAGCATCGAGGCGGCGGAGGAGGCCCTGCCAGTTGAACAGAAGCCTTCTTGGATGGACGCCTATGTCCAATATCTCACTGATGGTGTCCTCCCCAATGACCCTTCCAAGGCCAAACTCCTCAAGTGGCGAGCCTCCAAATTCCTAATAATGGATGGACGCCTGTATCGGAGGTCCTTCTCGTATCCCCTCCTCAAGTGTGTCGGTCCCGCTGAGGCCGATTACATCCTCCGCGAAATTCATGAAGGCGCATGCGGGAACCATCTGGGGGGCAGAGCCCTAGCATATAAAGCCCTCCGTCAAGGCTATTATTGGCTGACCATGCGGGAAGACGCGGCCGAATTGGTGCGAAAATGCGACAGCTGCCAACGTCACGCCAACATCCAGCGGCAGCCACTTCTCACTTGAATCCCATCTCTGCTCTATGGCCCTTCGCCCAATGGGGGATGGACATTTTGGGACCATTTCCTTCAGCCTCCGATCAACGGAGATTTTTGCTAGTCGCTATCGACCACTTCACCAAATGGGTGGAGGCTGAAGCTCTAGCCAAAATAACCGAAGCTAGAGTGAGAGCTTTCTTTTGGAAGTCCATAATCTGCCGTTTTGGACTTCCCAACACTCTCATCACAGACAGTTTGATAACGTCCCCTTCAGAGAATTTTGTAACGAATTAGGAATCAATCAGAGATTCACCTCTGTCGGACACCCACAGACCAACGGAGCGGCTGAAGCAATTAATCGTACAATTCTACAAGGGCTTCGGACACGGCTTGACGACTTTAAAGGAAGGTGGGTGAAGGAGCTTCCCCAGGTCCTGTGGGCCTATCATACGACCCCGAGAAATCCCACCGGCGAAACCCCGTTCAGTCTGGTTTTCGGATCCGAGGCCGTCATTCCTGTGAAATCGGGGTCCCCAGTCCTCGAGTGGAAGCCTACAATGAAGAAGACAACTTGGCCCAACTGAGGGCCAATTTGGATCTCATCGAGGAGACGCGCGACCGAGCACGGATCAAGATGGCCGCTTATTGACAAAGGGCGGCAAAGTATTACAACGCCCGCGTTAGACCCCGGACGTTCCGTCCCGGGGACCTGGTCCTCTGGAGGGCTGAGATTTCGAGGCCAACGGAAGAGGAAAGTTATCACCTAATTGGGAGGGGCCCTACCGGGTTGCAGAGGCCCTTCCCCGAGGAGCTTACCGACTCGAGGAACTCAGCGGGAGGCCACTCCCACGAACTTGGAATTCTGACAACCTTCGCCAGTACTACCAGTGACGTGCTCAACTGAATGGTTGTAGGTTCGGAAACTCCACTCCTTCAAATTATTTAAATGAAAATGCACTTCTCACGCATCATTTCGCATTACCTCTTTGTCCTACGATCATGTCACCAAAGCCCGACTCCCACGTCAGCACAAAAGCCCGACTCCTGCGTCGGCACCAAAGCCTGACTACCGTGTCGGCACAAAGCCCGACTCCCGCGTCGGCACCAAAGCTCGACTACCGTGTCGGCACAAAAGCCCGACTCCCGCATCGGCATCAAAACCCGACTCCCGCATCGGCACTAAAGCTCGACTCCGGCGTCGGTACAAAAAGCCCGACTCCCGCATCGGCACAAAAGCCCGACTCCCGCGTCGGCACGAAAGCCCGACTACCGCGTTGGCACAAAGCCCGACTCCCGCGTCGGCACCAAAGCCCGACTACCGTGTCGGCACAAAGCCCGACTTCCGCGTCGGCACCAAAGCCCGACTACCGCGTCGGCACCAAAGCCCGACTACCGCGTAGGCACAAAAGCCCGACTACCGCGTCGGCACAAAAGCTCGACTCCCGCGTCGACACCAAAGCCCGACTCGTGTCGGCACTAAAGCCCGACTACCACATCGGCACAAAAGCTCGACTCCCGCATCGACACCAAAGCCCGACTCCTGCGCCTGCACAGAACCCAAATTCCGGTATTATACCCTGAACCCGACCACGACACCTTCAAAGCCCGACTCCCGCGTCGGCACCAAAGCCCGACTACCGCGTTGGCACAAAAGCCCGACTCCCGCGTCGGCACCAAAGCCCGACTACCGTGTCGGCACAAAAGCCCGACTCCCGCGTCGGCACCAAAGCCCGACTACCGCTTTGGCACAAAAGCCCGACTACCACGTCGGCACAAAGCTCGACTCCCGCGTCGACACCAAAGCCCGACTCTCGTGTCGGCACTAAAGCCGACTACCGCGTCGGCACAAAAGCTCGACTCCCGCGTCGACACCAAAGCCCGACTCCTGCGCCTGCACAAACCCAAATTCCGGTATTATACCCTGAACCCGACCACGACACCTTCAGACCACCCCTGACACCCTGGGCCCGGTTATGACACCCCCAGATCACCGCTCTTTGGGGTCAAGAGGGTCCCTGGCACGGAATCGGATCACTCCCACGGTATCGCTCCAAATGCCTATCGACGGAACGTCGCATGAAACATGCTGGCAAGGCCACATCATAGGGTCTCTCAACAAACAACGCCAAAAGATCGGAATCACAAGGCCGTTTAGCTCGTCAGCAGCCTGACATCGATGGTCAAGAATCAACACATACCGATCCCAGAGCGTCCCTACTTAGACTATAAGAGGCCTCGTTCTGGCCGGGCTGGTGTGATTCCGTGCAAATCCTACGAACGCGAATAGACCACGATGAGCTAGTGGCTTGGCAAGCTAAGCATCGATAGCATAAAAAGAAGAGTAGGGGGTCGACAATTCTAACACAAAAGTCGAAGGATATTCTCTTTTCATTGATTAGCTAAACTTTTACAAAATGCCGACCATAGTCGGACTTGGATACATTGTAAAAAAAAAAAAAAGAAAGATCCAAGACCAAAGCGGGGCTTCAGTCCTTCGCTGGAGCGGTGTCGACTAGGGGGGTGGTATCATCGACCGGAGCGAAACCCTGGTGGACATCTTCACCCTTGAGGTCTCCTTCTTCGGGTTCTAAATCTTTAAGGCCTTCGACACCAAAGACCTTCATTGCCTTATCTCGGCAGCAATGAAAACCCTGAAGATAGGCGTCGGCTCCCGCTTTGGCCACCTCCTCAATGAAGATCGGGGAACTCCGGTAGTTCTCCACGGCTTTCTTCCTCGCCTCGGCCACTTCATTGGCAAAGGCTGAAGAGTTCCAGTAGTTTTCCACGGCTTTCCCCGCCACCTCAGCCATTTCTCCACAGGCCCGAGCCGCCGTTTCGGCCTCGGCTGCCCTCTTATCAGCGGCTTTCACTGCCTTCGCGGCCTCAGCGGTTTTGATGTCAGCCAGACGAGCCACTTCCTTGGCGATTTCAGTTTTCTCCTCGGAGGATCTTAGCTCGGATTTCGCCACTTCGAACTGGGTCTTGACGTCGGCCAATTCCGCCTCGGCGGCCATCAACTTCCCCTCGGTGGTGAGAGGGCGCTCGAGGGCCTTGCGCATCTATTGTTGCGCTGCTGTCGTTTTGGCCTGCGCTTGGGACCGGACTATTTCGAGCCTCTCCGCTTCTCCAGCCTGAGTCAGCTTGAGAGCGTCTTCAGCTTTCGTAGCTCAGTCTCGGTACTCAAAGGCTTCTCGTCGGTAGCGATCGAGTCGACGCTCCCACTGGCGACAAGGGCTATAGTATGATTGAAGATGTTTACCATCTACACATCCAGGCCAATGTCAGTTACCTAAAGTAGGTACATGGAAAACGAACAGGATTAGAATGTAAACGACTGCTTACCCGAAGCATGGCCGTCTGACCATCTTTGAAGAGGATTCGGGAGTTGGTCCGGATTATCTCCTCCCGAATTGCAGGAGTAGATGCCGCTGACAGCAGCTTCTCGGCAAGGGGGATGGTTCATAAGAGACGGCCGCGAGAAAACCGGTCCCATCCTGTCCCCTATGGGCTCGGATGCGGCGCTGCGGGCCTCATAGCCGACGACGGCCTTCTGCCTCTTATCAACCGATGCCTCTCTACTGGCATGAGGATCATCCCTCGGGGCCGGCCCGGTAGTCGATGGATCCAGGCGCTCGGTCGACTGGCTGACATGAGCCCTTGACTCCTCGGACAGTGTACCCGCAGTCTGGTCAGCAGACTCCGACGAGGGCAGCAGTGCGGGAGATCGTCGCGGCGGCAGCGGAGTAGGCGACCGTCGTGGAGGCCGTGGCGATGATTGCACAGGAGATCGACAAGGAGGGGGCGATGAAGTAGGAAGCTTGGGGACGTCCCAGGGGGCAGGTGGCGATTGGGATCGAGGCCTTTTTCTCGACCCCTCGGCTCCATCATTTTGCCCCTTCTCTTCTTAATGGCGGCTTTGTGAAAAGCCCCGGCCGGGATGTTGATCTTCATAGCTACACAAACGAATGTGCTAAAAAAAAAGAGAGAAGGGATCGAAAGAAAAATGTTATCTTTAAAGAGGCCCTCACCGTCATCAGGGGCGATGCCGGCGTGTCGGAGGTTGTCCTCCGACAATATCTCTTGGTATGATGGGAGTTCAGTTGCTAGGAGAAGATTGAAGGCTTCTTGATCTCTCGGTACTACTGAGATGTTCTTGTTAGCCTCAGTATTGGGTGTACCCCATTCCCTCCTTATCCCCTCCATTTCGGCGAAGAAGAACTGGGATTTCCACCCCTTTATGGACGAAGGGAGACCTAACTTAAGGGCTCTACCCGGCCGGGGGCAAATAGCCACAAGCCGGATTGAGCCCGAATGGTATAAGGGAAACGTTACTCGGGAGACCTTGGAGGCGAGTCAACACCAAGAAGGCACAAATGGCCATGATGGAATTGGGGACTAGCTGAGCTGGGACCAACTCATATCTATCGAGGAGATTGATGATGAAAGGGTGAAGAGGAAGACGAAGACCGACCTTAAAAAATTCCTCATAAAGGGCTATCCCCCGAGGGGGAGAGGTTACCCTGTCGTTGGGGCCCGATGCGATCAGTCGCACCTCTTTGGGTATTTTATAGGCTGCCCTAAAGGTCGCAAGGTCAACGGAAGTGACAGTGGAGGCGGTCCCCTCAGGGGAACCGCTGCTCGCCCTGGAAGATGGAGCTGCCCTAGGAGGTGGGGTTACAGCTGCTGACGGCAACTAACAGCCGGTTCCTTGGCCATGGCCCTATAGGTCGGAGAGGTATGGTTTGTGGAGGACCGAGAGGACGAATAAGAAGACGACGACTGTGAAGGCATAAGGAACTAACCTGGATAGAGGAAGGAGTTGGAGGAGCTCTCAAGCTGGAAGGGGAAGAGGCTCGCACAGTAGGTGAAATCAAAGCTAGGGCACGTCCTCGCTTATAAAATTTTTATCGGCATCTTCAAAATCATCCCGCCCGATGCGCCTGCCACGCGGATGCTATCCATTGAGGACTCTGCGGCGACGCTCCAAGCGCGCGATAGATGGGACCCCCGATCAATCAGAATGTATCGATGCCAGTGATTTGACGGCTTAATGATGATCGCCGATATTTTGGGGATCCCAGTCTGCTCCCTGACCTCGAGGCGAATCCGACGGCTAGGATGCGCAAATGACGACGCCCCTTTCGCTTGGATGGTGACACCAGCTCAGGGACAGAGGGCATCTGATATGGCCAATCGGATCAAAGAACACGCGAGCCAATTCCTTGGCGATTGGGCTCAACACGGCCCACCCTGACTTTCGTGTCGGCCGCGGCCCACCTCGACCTCCGCATCGGCTACGGCCCACATCGACTTCCGTGTCGGCCGCGGCCATGGCCTATCTCGACCTCCGCATCGGCTACGGCCCACCTCGACTTCCGTGTCGGCCGCAGCCAGTCTAGGCCTGGTCATGGTGTCGACATCGGCCACGGCCCATCTCGACATCCATGTCAGCCGCAGCCAGTCTAGGCCTTGGTCACGGTGTCGGCATCGGCCACGGTCCATCTCGACCTCCGTGTCGGCCATGGCCCATCTCGACCTCCGCATCGGTATGGCCCACCTCGACTTTCGTGTTGGCCGCAGCCAGTCTAGGCCTTGGTCACGGTGTCGGCGTCGGCTTCGGTGTCAGCCTCGGCATCGGCTTCGGTGTCAGCCTCGGCGTCGGCTTCGGTGCCGGCCTCGGCATCGGTCTCGGCGTCGGCCTCCGGCGACAATCATCCACGTCCAAGCTACGTGGTCCACTTTCCTCGAGAATAGTGGACCACGTCACCACGAGCGCGCTCGGCTACGCGCACGGTGGACGTGCTTCCTCCTGGCGCCGCTAACAACGGGCGTGGCCCCACGATCAGTCCCATGACTCGTACTTTGTAGCATGTTGAAGACTAGAAATTAACACTGTCCGAAGGAGACTTGACCACGATGGACGAAAGGTAAGAGGGATTATCGAACAGGTATAAAAGGCCTCCAGCCCTTAAGGTAGGGGCTCAGGCTCTATCCAATCATTACAACGATATACATTCCTATTCCCCAAATCACTAACTTGGGCGTCGAAGGGTCCCCATCGGAGTCACCGGTCCAGAACTTTCCTTGCAGGTTCTCGAGCGAAGGAAGGGGTCTCGCCGTTCCCTCAAAGGCCCGCAAGAATTTCTGTCCACTTGACGCTAATTAAAGGTGATTTGGCGGCAACATATAGAATATACGTAATGAATGTGTGGAGGAGGATTTCCACATCTGAAAGTACATAGTTTGAGTTATGTGCAGAAAAGTTAGACCAAGACGTGAAGTACGGAGATTCATAAGCTATTAAGTGCAGAAGTTAATATATAGAGTGATTCCATCTGAAATTGCAGAATCTAAAGGAGAAGGACCACTACAAAATTTCAATACATTGTCATAAAAATGGTTCTTATGAAACTAACGTGATACAGGGTAAGGCTTTCAATTTATAGATAGTGAAAAGCATGCACTATATTTGTAGGCAAGGCTTGTTTATTATAATTATGTGGGACAAGATCCACAATTTCAATACTAGATCTGTACTAGTACTACATTGATACAGTGTCGATATATCTGGCATGGTGGTTAGTTCGGCATATCGAACCGCAGGACACCTCTGTATTGAGTCTCAATTCGATATCAGTACAATACATAAGTTTGATATGAGATGGTATGAGATGGCATGCCATGATGTGGAATAAGGAGATGTAAGCAAGGCAAGAAATCATTGATTTACATATAATGCATAAAATTGTGTGCCCTTTCGTGTCTTTTGACTAGTTTATACATGGATTCAGATCATATAGCACGTAATGAAGTTTTTTTTTACTGGCATCATTCAGTGTGGGGGTATTGCCCATAGGTTGCATTTATTAGAGTTAGACACTTCAGTCCACAATCTGAAGAGATAGCACAACTATAGCTCAAAGAAACTTGCTCCTTACATTAAATTCAAAAGATAACAATTAGTGAAAATTTAAATTGCATATCAAATATGTAAAAATGTTGAAAGAAAAGCAAAACACCTCCTCGATGCTGCCATCCTCGATTTCGGTGTTGAAAGAAAGCAACATGTTCTCGTCCAGTATGTTTTCCAGATCATCAATATAAAGAGGAGCTAAAAACAAAGTTTTATCACTAATTAGCAAACAAGCGGCCATCTTGGGGGAAAAAACTTAATTTCTATAAACCAACTTCTGTTTTTTAATTCCCAATCCACTGATATAAGGCAAGAACAATTTCTTCCAAAGAAAAAAGAACAAATATATATATATATATATATATATATATATATATATTAAAACTCGTGAAAATTTCAACGAAGAAGAAATTGAACCCAAAAAATTTCTTTAAAAAATATATATTTGGGAACAATTTGTAACAGTAGAAAATTATGAAAAACAAAATTCCGGAACGCCGATATGGAAAGGGGGAGATCGAGGTCTAACGCTTGGATTGGGAGAACCAAGAGAGGATCGTGGAGGCGAGCTCTTCCGATTTCCGGTGGGAGTCTCTCCCACCCCACTCGTTCTCAATGGCCATCCGCAGCGCCGTCCACCGGGAGAGTACGAGTGATATCCCCTCGCCCAGCAAGGACAGCGCCTCGGGGTTTAGCGTCGGAGAAGGCCCCGACTGGCCGCCGGCGTTAGCCGATGAGGAGTCCATGGCTTCTACTGTTTTGACGCCGGTGTTCGACCGTCTCGGGGAGCAATCGACGGGTACTCTAGGGTTTTAGCTTTTTCTTTGGGGAAGTAGAGCTTGCGGTACTCGGGAGGTTTTTAACGCTATTTTTAACCCTAATCTCAACAAAAACAAGGGTTTTTTTATAATCCTTCAGGGGGATCACCTTCGAGCCGCGATCAGGTACTGGGTGCGTGTTAGATCAGGAGGTCGAGCACAAATCTTCAAGCCCACCTGTCCATCCCACCGTCCAGTGATAGAAAATAAAGCTTTCGCCGCCCCAGCCGGCCTTAGCCGATCCGGTCAACCAACGCACGAAGCCGACAAACGTAATCCACTACAACTGGACGGCCCTGATCAATGTTTTAAATGAACGGTTGCTTCAGTCAAAAACAACGGTCGTTTTCAACCGTCTATCAAAGTCCTTGTCAACGACCCCATCCATGAACCCTTTTCCTCTACCACTCCAGGTTGGCTCTGTTCTCTTTTACTTTCTTTCTGTATTCTCTTTTCCTTTCTTTCTTTTTCTCGAATCAGATCACCGGCTTTCTCCCCTTGTCCCAGCCTTCACCATGTGGTAGATGAGGTAACCTTTTTCTTTAAAAAAAAAATCCAAGAAAGTCTATTTTTTCCGATTTTTTGGTGTATTTTTAGCTGGAAAAATGGCATTTTCTGTAGTTTTTTTTGTCTCTTTATCAGCCTGGAGTTTGGCGCGATTTGCTATAATTTTCGTAGCCTTTCGGTTTACTGTCGTTACCTACGATTCCAGCCGACTTTTGGCTGTTGACGTCAGTTTTTTGGAATAATTATTATTGGGAGAGAGTGGAGATCTGGGGATGAGGTGAACAGTTCCCAACTTTCGGTCGCTTGTCTTTCTGCGGTTCTAAAAACTCATCTCGGATCGATCGCTTCTCTCTGTTTGTTCGCCGGCTTAATTTGGGAGGAATTCACAAGGTGGATCATTTATATCTCTTTCAGTTTTGATTGGTTTCTTAAACTGGTTTGGCCCATCTGATTTCCTTCCTTTATTCGTTCGTTATTAGCTATTATATTGGTTGAGTTTTGCTGAATTAGTTTTGATTTGATTGGATTGATTGAATCTAGGATATTTGTTTTCTTGCTTGCAATCTGTTATGACCGAAAGAGTGGAACTTGTCAGCAGGTGGATATTGAATTGCTCTTTCTTTTGTATCTTGATCTTGGTTTTGAAAAAAATTGATCTCATCTAGGTTTCTTTTTTTTTTTTTTTTGTTTCACTATGATTCTTATCTTTTTGTGTTATTAGGATTTGGGTTCATATATGAGTTTACCAGAAGGCATGTTCTTTCTAGTGGTTAAGTTGCCCTGATACGTCTTCCCTGTTCACTTGCAAATTTTCTGGTCTTTTCAGTGGTCTATTGAGGGTCAAATTTTATGCAGGATAGTTGTCGTTGTTTGCTTGAGAGCTTTATCTAGATGGTTGTTGGCTTGTTGCTAACTTTTTGATTCTTATATTAATAAATTTTTGGCTTATTTTTTAAAAAAATAATATTCTGATTGATTCTTCATAATTTTATTGAACTTGACTTGAGCTTGTTGATGTTTTCAGTATTGATTCTCAGCTTGGATCCTTGCTTTAATCAGCTTGGAAGTAAAGAATTTGAATAATTTCTCATCCCGGCAGACTGGCACGAATTCTGCTTGACTGTCTTGCATATATTCTAGGAATGGCTGCAAGAGTTCCTATTTCTGAACGGAGGAATTCTTGCCGGTTCTCATCTGTTTTATGTTCTGCTGTACTTGAATGGTTGTTAATGCTTCTATTGTTCCTTGATGCATTATATTCCTACTTGGTGACGAAATTTGCTCGCCTTTGCAAATTGCAAACACCATGTCTTTTATGCTCAAGGATAGATCATATCCTAGGCAATGAGAAAACAGGTTTTTATTGGAATTTAATTTGCAAGGTCCACAAATCAGAGATCTCTTCACTGGCTTTCTGTCATGTACATCAAAAGCTTGCTGATGTCCATGACATGTGTGAAGGCTGCCTCCTTTCATTTGCCACGGAGAAGAAATCTAACCCTGAGACATACAGATCGTTGGTGGGCAAACTTGGGATGGCTCTGGATGGTAATGAAGACAGTGATCTGAAACTACCTCCAGTTATCAATAGTGATGGTCTGCAGAATGGACTTCATGGAGATGATGTGGCTGAAGTCCCTTTACTGAAGAAGGATCCTATGTTACTCATGAGGACTTGTTCATGCTGTTTTAATTCTTTCAGAAATAAACCACATGCTGTTAGTTCGCTTCAGAAGAAATCCACTGGAGTTGACCCTGCCGAATTTGGCATTTCTTTGTTAAATGCCATAGGACGCAATGATCTACATCATCAGGATGACTTGAGTAAGACACGGGAGAATTCTTTGGGGCCAACAGCAACTTATCATTTGGGGAATCAACATTTTGATCGTTTGCCCCACATTGGATACAGCGAGCTTAAGGTTAACTCTGACTCAGAGTCAGAAGTCCCCTCATCAGATGATGATGATGGAAATACACTGGTTCATGGAACTGAAGAACTAGAGCAAGATTCTGATTCTCGATGTCCACAGCCGGAGCCTGTCAGCATGACCTCCAACAGTTTATCTACAACTATTTCAGATGATGCAGCACTGGAAAAGTCGATCCATCCTCCTCATCTCATGCGTGAGCCTTCTGATTCGATTCCTGAGAAGCAACTCCATGTAAGCGAGTCGCATGATATATCATCTTTGGCATCTTCTATTGCTGCTGGCCATGTTTTGGAGGAAGTCAACTGGAGCCGAGGTGACATGGGGGTTGATCCTCCACTGTCCAAAGTCATGTCTCAAGGTCCTCAAGTTCCTTCAGAAGTTTCAAACATGAAAGGTGAGTCATATCTGTCTCTAATTTGGATTTGTTTTTGCTCCAAGATACTTTTAGTTGACCCTTCTCTAAATAATCTTCTATTCCAATAGATATTTTGGAAACTCATGATGATGTGCACATTTCTACTTCTTGTGGAGAAGTTTCCAAGGACTTGAGTTCATCTGAGATAAACCTGAAGACAGAGCAAATTATGAGTGACACTGGTTCATCTTTGAACACTCATATGGATCTAAATGATGCTTACAAGCTTGCTGTTGGCAATAAGGACAACTCGACATCATCCAACTTTACAGAAGTAATTACGGGGAGGGATTCTTCTAAAATTCAGGAAGATTTGAAGTTGCTTATATCGCAGATTTCTGCTGCTAAGGGGCTTGAGACCCGATGGAGTGATATGAGTCCTAGTCCTAGAGTATACGGACAAGGTGATGAACCTGTATTGCAGAACATTACTAAAAGGCTGTCTATTGAAAGAAATGAATCGGGTCTTGAGTCACTAGAAGGAAGTCTTGTTAGTGAAGTGGAAGGAGAAAGCACAGTTGATCGACTGAAGCGACAGATCGAGTTAGATAGGAAGTCCATAAGCCTTTTATACAAGGAGCTAGAAGAAGAAAGAGGTGCTTCAGCAATTGCAGCAAATCAAGCAATGGCTATGATCACTAGGTTGCAGGAGGAGAAGGCAGCTATGCAGATGGAGGCTTTGCAGTACCAGAGAATGATGGAGGAGCAAGCTGAGTATGACCAAGAAGCACTTCAAAAATCCAATGAGGTACTTTCTCAAAGGGAGAAAGAATACAGGATCTGGAGGATGAGCTTGAAATATATAGGAACCATTTTAGAGATGAATCGTTAGCAGACAGAGTACTGGAAAAGTTTGATGATGTAGTGCCGAGAGAGAATAATCCCAGCAGCACAACTCTTGAAAAGGAGTCGGGTATCTCCAAATGGAGTGGATCAGGTCCTTTGAAGGTTCCTTTGTTAGATTTTGAAGATGAAAAGGATTACATTTCCAATTGTTTGAAGAAGTTGGAGAAAAAGCTTCATCTTTTCTCCAACAATGGGGTTTACATTGATGTTTCTAGATTTGATGTCAAGCAAGATGAATATTCTGAGAAAAGATATGAGGATGGTCATAGAAATGTAGCTTTAGATCATGATGTTAAAATAAATGGTGAATATTTGGAGGAGGCAGTGGTGGTCAATGATTTGGAGCACCCTCATTGGACAAATTTGTCTCAAGAAAATAGTCAAACAGGAGGGAGCGTTTTGTCAGGGAACAAGAAACCATCAAATTCCAAAACAAGCTCGTTTGTATCATCACAAGTAGTTCAGTCTACCACTACACAAAACCATGAAGATAGTTCTGACGGTTACAGGCAGTACCTGTCCTTGGTTGATAAAGAGTGTGATTTAGCTACCCTTGAAAATGAATTTTCACATCTGAATGAGAGGTTGGAGGCACTTGAAGCAGATCATAATTTTCTTGAACACACCATCAACTCACTTAGAAATGGAGATGATGGGGTACAGTTTATTCAGGAGATAGCTTGCCACCTACGGGAATTACGGAGAATTGGGATCACAAGAAGAGAGCACCTTTAACCTGAGCTATGCAGTCTTGCCCATGAGGTAACTTTTTTGGGAAAAACATATTAAAATTCATATCTGTTTTACAAATTCTTTAAAGCAGCTCTGAATCAGGCTTTTAGTTAGAAATACCATAAAAGATATTAGAAGTTCAATTTATATTGGATGTTGAAGGGGAACATTTTTTTAATGACATGTTGAGTTGTATCTGGTATGCCTATTTTTCAACCAAATAATGATAAAACTCATTTTATTCGTAATAATCTTTCATACTGTCAACTATCCATTTTCCTATTCTTTCTTTTCCAAATCCCCAATAGACACTGTAACAATATCTTAGAAGACTGTTCGCTCACTGCGAACAGGCACGAGTAGTGCTCAATGTCATGATTTATGTACAGTCTGATCAGTTATAGCAACATCTAATCATACTTCTAATTCTGTATCATCAAAGGACAATTTTTTGTGATGAAATTTGTAGCAGTGTTCTATCAACTGAGATATGGTCCAACCCCCTATCCCTTCTCTTTTACCGTATAAGAGTTTCGTTATTGGTTTAAGAATCCCTGAACAGCAATTGGAAGCTATGATAGTCCTTTTTTTGTCTCAGTCTAGGGGTGCACAGGTGACCTAGAGAACGAATCAGCAGCATGCTTTTCAGATGCCTATAAATCTACATTTTCCAGAAGACCATTCTATGATAATTGTAACTGAAGTGAGCCACTACTTAGTTGCATGATCTCATGTGAGAAGCGTATGTCAGAATTACTTCCATTTTTTCATGATGAATATTTTGAATTCTTTATATGCATATTTTAGTTGACCATCAGATCAGAGAAAACTGTGTTATATATATATATATATATATATTGTTTCCTATTTTCTTCCCTCCTTTTATAATTTTAAACCAGTTATTAATTATTCATTAATCTTAGCTAGCTGTTGCCCGATTCTTTAAGTTGGAATATGATGCTATATGATATATCTATGTTTTCATGACTTTGTTTTTTTGACTCTTTATGTTAGCATATCTGAGCAGTATGATTTGGTCTAATGTAATTTAAAACACTTTTTCAGATGTCGACCAAGATAACAAACCTGGATTTAAATTCTAACAGCAAGCACAACAACTAGGCTTGATTATTTGGGATAAAGTAGACATCTTTGGTGCTGCGCTATTGGGATTGCTACAAATGGAGGGTCCCCATGACATTGTACAGTATTATCAATTTATCAGTTTGAATAATAGTATTTAATATGGGCTAATGCTTTGGGTGATTTTTTCTTCTTTTACCCTCAGTTGATTATTATTTCTCCTACATTTCTTGGTTCCGTAATTTTCTTTAATTTGTATTTTCTTTCTGTTACCTTGATTGCTTCTTGAGGTGGTTTTTGGAATATGAGTGGCAAATTGTAAAAGGACTGATTTTTGTGTGTGATGGAAATATTGTGTGTGTTTATGAAGTTCAAAGTTCTTAATTTCCTTAGTTAAATTATCTCTTGAAACCATTAATAAAGTCTTTGTTAATGTCGTGTTGGCAATGTTTTTGAGAATTTCTGAAGCACTGGAGTCCATTCTAACTATCGGTTGAGGATCATCTTGTTGTAGTCTCTGCAAGTTGTGGTCATTAAAATTGCTATGTGATGTGAGCTATGAAACAGAAGGGACAGCTTGGGGATAAGACTATCTTCAAGACATGCATGGAGGAAATCTATCATGAAGCTTGTGTCATCTGCCTTGCACCTTGATGACGCCAAGTAACCTTCTTCAAGCGTCGAAAAAGACAAACTTTCTCTCCGGACCCCTGCAAGAAAAATCCCGGAGATCAGATGCTCCGGTGGGGACCCTCCAACGCTCAAGTTAGTCACTTGGGATTAGATGAGAACTGCTCAGCAGAAGGGAGCTGAAACAGTTAGGTTTTAGCTAGTAGGAAGAAAACTAGAAAACCAGAGTTCAAGGATCCTCACTCACAGTGCGGGCATGTGCTTTTATACCTGTTCGAATGTCCCCTTTCTATTCCCCAAGATTGCTAATTTTTAGGAGTCCAGTTCCATAACGGATAAAATACGGGGCCGATGATGACAGGTCGTACTGTCATCGTACACACCGGATGCATTATGAGTTACCTGCCAGTACGACCTCACAGATGTCTCGCATCTGAGGTCGTATTTGGTGCGCGCCACCACTGGACATGATCGTACACAGCAACGGGTAGGTGGTGGTCTGCATACCGTAACAGGGTATGGCCATCCATAGTGACAGGGATACAACGGATCATACGCCATTATGAGGTATGGCTACCCTCTGCCACGGATGTCCGGTGGATTATGTGGGCACGCCAAGTGGCCCAGAGCGGCCTGATCATGCGTCGGGGATTGAGATACCGTTCATGTGCCCTGAGACCGTGAGGGAGGTCTCGGGGGTTGATATACTGTTCATGTGCCCCGAGACCGAGTGAGAGGTCTCGGGGGTTGATATACTGTTCATGCGCCCCGAGACCGAGAGAGAGGTCTCGGGGGTTGATACAATATTCATGCGCCCCGAGACCGAGAGGGAGGTCTCGGGGGTTGATATACTGTTCATGCGCCCCGAGATCGAGAGGGAGGTCTCGGGGGTTGATATACTGTTCATGCCCTCCGAGACCGAGAGGGAGGTCTCGGGGGTTGATATGGCTTCCGTCAGCTGCCGCTATCTTTGCCATTCATTCTAACGGCGCAGAATCAGCCATATCAGATGCCCCCTTACCCCTGAGACGGAGTGGGCATGCTCCAGTAAAGTGAAAGGGGTGTCACCTCCCAAATGGCTGATCCCTACCCCTTGCGAACCGCCTCCAGACACGTGTTTATGGGCGTTGCGACGATTTTATGTGGGCAGTACAGGGATGTGATGGGGCGGCCAATGATATCCATCTGATTTGCGGCGATCGTCCTCGAAGCATGGTTTATCCATCGAAGTCCGTGAGGAAAGTCGCGCCATCATTATCCATCATAAAGGCGACGTCATCGATGTCCTACCATTGGCCGGGGCGAATCATATCTCACGCTCAGCGATTTCCTAGGCAATCCAGCTTGTTATGGGAGCCCGTGTGGCGATCGAGGCGCGGCGGGACAGTTTAAAACTGAATAAAACTTGAGTAGAGGGTCGAAAGCGGCCATTCTATTCCTGTTATCGTCGTCTTCTCCCTCTGCATTCTATTTAAAAGTTTTTATAATTTTTAAATATAATATTTTAAAATTTCACAAATTCTCTATTTGAATGATTGCTCATAAAATTTTAAACTGTCTAAGGATTATAAAGTTTTTTATAAATATTATTTTTAATAAATATAAAATCATGTAATTTTATATACATATTTTAATATTTTTATGTTAATATTAAATATTTTTGCAATACATATTTAGTATTATATTAATATTTATAAAATATAAAAGTTATATATATATATACTATGTTTTTATTTTTATTTTTAAATTAAAAATATTTATTTAATAATAAAATAATAAAAAATAAATAATAGTAGAAATGTTTCTAATTTAATTTAAATTTAATATAAATATGTTATTATAAAAAATAAATTTATTTACAAAATTATAAATATATAATTTAATCATACAAATATTTATTATTATAAATACAAAACTAATATTTCATTGCATAAATTATAAATAAAATATTAATTTAATTATGCAAATATTATAGTTTAATAATATTTATGTTAACAGTGTATGTTATTAGTATATATTTTTTTATATTAATAATATTATTATTTTTAATAATTCTTATTTTTTATGTATATTTTTTATTAATAATAAATGATATTTAAGTAATATTATAATAAAATATTATTTTAAAATAAAATAATATTTATGTGAAAGATATTTTAATAATAAATTTAATAAATATATAAAACAAATTAAATAGACTATCCGCTCCTGGAGCGGACTGGGGCGAGGGACCATCGCAGACAGCAGGCCCACCCTCGGAGCGGACGCCAGTGAGCAGCTCTCCATGCACCGAATCCGAGACCGCCGGAGCTGCCGGAGGGAGTAGGGCTAGGCGGGGGCTGTCTCGGGACTCTGTCCTAGACGATGGGCGCCGGGTGGAGCGGCTCATCTCGTCAATCTCGTACCAGAGGTCCAGGAAGAGCTTAGCCATTTGAAGGCGACTACATTCTTCCGTGAATCCTACGCGGCCTTAGTTAAGGTAAATAGACTATCTGCTCTCTGCTTTCAAATTTCTTTTTGCTCCTCTTGTTCTTTTTGACATGGGGTTTGCATGCAGTTTGCAAACTCCCTGGCTATCGCCAGGGAAGTTATCCATGGTGAAAAGATCATTGTGCGGAAGGCCTAAAAAGAGGCCGAGGATGCTCGTGCTCGAGTAGAAACGGCCGAGAAGGCCTTAGAATCAGCCAAGACCGCCCGGGCTGATGAAATAAAAGCGGCCGAGAATTGGACAGGAGAAAGTGAGGGAGGCCGAAGAAAGGGCGAAGGGAGCGGAGGAGGAAAGGAATCTAGCCCTGGAGGCCGAGAGGATAGCAGTGGCAGCCCTGGCTGCTGAGAGGGGAGCTCTAGCGGCTGAGGTGGAGGCAGCTGTCGAAGTCAGGACCGTCAGAGTCATTAAAGAATTTCGGGCGTCCGAGCATTTCATGGATGAGCTGACCGAAGCTTCGACGAGGGCATACCTTCAAGGGTTCCAGCGTGGGAAGAAAAGGTGGCTCGAGACTTAAATTTTCCCCAAGCCCTTGAAGTGGAACCGGACCGCCTCTCCGAGATGGGCTCTTCTGATGATGAGGATGCACCTACTGACCTATGAGCCCTATACTATATTATCATTTTGTTTTTGCAAGTCCGACTTGGTCGGCACTTTGTAAGAACTTTCAAATTAATGAAATACACTCGTTCTTTCAATGAGATTTGTCTCCACTTGATTGCAACTGTCACTTCAAACTCTTTGGCAGCCAATACGGGACCCTTAGGGGCTTCGTCGGTATCGAGTAATCTGTAACTTACTCTCGGGTAGCCTCGACTTGGCTTCGTAGGACCGAATCTTGGGGTCGGGAGGTACGAACTCCCAGTTACCGACAGAGCGTAGGACTCGGAAGGTCAAGATAAAATCGAGCCTCCCGGGCCGCTTGCACGTCGCTTCACCAACGGTACGCCGGGCTTTGTGCCTGGCTGGCCCAGGGCTTTCGTGTCGACTGGGGTCGGATCTAAGCTGTTGAGAGCCAACGGCGTGCTCTGCTAGTGGTACTGGGCTTTATGCCTGGCTGGCCCAGGGCTTTTGTGCCGACCGGGGTTGGGCTTAAGTTGTTAAGAGCCGGTACATCGCTCTGCCAGTGGTACACTGGGCTTTGTGCCTGGCTGGCCCAGGGCTTTTGTGCCGACCGGGTCGGGCTTTAGTTGTTGAGAGCCGATGGCACGCCGCTCTGCCAGTGGTACACTGGGCTTTGTGCCTGGCTGGCCCAGGGCTTTTGTGCCGACCGGGGTCGGGCTTTAAGTTGTTGAGAGCCGGCAGCACACCGCTCTGCCAGTGGTACACTGGGCTTTATGCCTGGCTGGCCCAGGGCTTTTGTGCCGACCGGGGTTGGGCTTAGTTGATGAGAGCCGGCAGCACACCGCTCTGCCAGTGGTACACTGGGCTTTGTGCCTGGCTGGCCCAGGGCTTTTGTGCCGACCGGGGTCGGGCTTAAGTTGTTGAGAGCCGACAGCATGCCGCTCTGCCAGTGGTACACTGGGCTTTGTGCCTGGCTGGCCCAGGGCTTTTGTGCCGACCGGTCGGGCTTAAGTTGATGAGAGCCGACAGCACGCCGCTCTGCCATTGGTACACTGGGCTTTGTGCCTGGCTGGCCCAGGGCTTTTGTGTCGACCGGGGTCGGGCTTAGTTGTTGAGAGCCGGTAGCACGCGCTCTGCAGTGGTACACTAGGCTTTGTGCCTGGCTGGCCCAGGGCTTTTGTGCCGACCTCGGCTTAAGTTGATGAGAGCCGGCAGCACATGCTCTGCAGTGGTACACTGGGCTTTGTGCCTGGCTGGCCTAGGGCTTTTGTGCGACCGGGGTCGGGCTTAAGTTGATGAGAGCCGACAGCACGTCGCTCTGCTAGTGGTACACTGGCTTTATGCCTGGCTGGCCCAGGGCTTTTGTGTCGACTGGGGTCGGATCTAAGCTGTTGAGAGCCAACGATCGCTCTGCCAGTGGTACACTGGGCTTTATGCCTGGCTGGCCCAGGGCTTTTGTGCCGACCGGGGTCGGCTTAAGTTGATGAGAGCCGGCAGCATGCCGCTCTGCCAGTGGTACACTGGGCTTTGTGCCTGGCTGGCCCAGGGCTTTTGTGCCGACCGGGTTGGGCTTAAGTTGTTGAGAGCCGGCAGCACGCCGCTCTGCCAGTGGTACACTGGGCTTTGTGCCTGGCTGGCCCAGGGCTTTTGTGCCGACCGGGGTCGGGCTTAAGTTGATGAGAGCCGGCAGCACGCCGCTCTGCCAGTGGTACACTGGGCTTTGTGCCTGGTGGCCCAGGGCTTTTGTGCCGACCGGGGTCGGGCTTAAGTTGCGACACTGAGGTACTAGAACCCATTTATTAATACGAAATGATGGGTGAAGACCCAAAGAATACAAGCAAGATATTTAATGTAAGAAAGGGATGTACTACTGATAGTACCGACGGAGGTTGTCAGCGTTCCACGTCCGGGGAAGTGGTTTCCCATCCAGCTCTTAATCTTGTATGCTCCATGGTGGAGCACTTCGGTGATCCAGTAAGGCCCTTCCCAATTCGGAGCCAGCTTACCCCTTCCGTTGGCTTCGAGACTTCAGCTCGTCGAAGGATTAGGTCTCCCGGCAAAAGTCCTGGGACGCACATGGGCGTTGTAATATTTGGCGGCCCGTTGCCGGTAGACCGCCATCCGAAGTCGCGCTCGGTCTCGCACTTCCTCCACCAGGTCGAGGTTGGCTCGCAGCCGGTCTGGGTTGTCTTCCTCGTTGTACGACTCTACCCGAGGGCTCGGGGAGCCACCTCCACCGGGATGACAGCTTCGGACCCAAAGACTAGGCTGAATGGGGTCTCACCGGTGGGGGCTCGTGGCGTTGTGTGGTAGGCCCACAGCACATTGGGGAGCTCCTCCACCCACCGTCCCTTAATCATCCAGCCGGGTTCTCAGTCCTTGGAGAATGATGCGATTAGTTACCTCGGCCGCCCCGTTGGTCTGAGGGTGTCCGACGGAAGTGAATTTCTGGCAGATGCCCAGTTCGGAGCAGAATTCTCGGAAAGGGCGTTGTCAAACTGCCGGCCATTGTCGGTGACCAGGGTGTGCGCAGTCCGAACCGACATATAATGGACTTCCAAAAGAAGGATCTCACCTTGCTTTCCGTGATCTTAGCAAGGGCCTCGGCTTCAATCCACTTGGTGAAGTGATCAACGGCCACCAGGAGGAACTTGCGCTGTCCGGAGGCCGGGGGAAATGGTCCCAGGATATCCATACCCCACTGGGCGAAGGGCCAGGGTGCCACCAAGGGGGTTGACTGAGACGTCGGCTGTCGCTGGATATTGGCAGCGCTGACAGCTATCACATCTCTTAACAAGCTCGCGCCCTCCTTCATGGTCAGCCAAAAGTACCCTGTCGTAGGGCCTTGTAAAGGGCTCTGCCCCCCAGGTGACTTCCGCAGATGCCTTCATGGATCTCCCGCAGGATGTAGTCTAATTCTGCTGGCCCCACGCACCTGAGGACCGGGTATGAAATGATCTTCGATAAAGCTTCCCATCCATCATCAGGAACCTCGGGGCCCTCCGCCTGAGTAGTCTGGCCTCAGCGGGGTTCTCTGGGAGAGTGCCATCGGTCAAATATCGGACGTAGGCGTCCATCCAGGAGGGCCCTTGCTCAACCGGTAGCGCTTCATCCGCAACTTCAATGCTTGGGGCCTGGAGGTGCTCCACATATGTTCTTCCTAGCGTCCCGTCGGCCGAAGTGGCCAGACGGGATAGCGCGTCGGCCCTAGCATTCTCTGCCCGAGGAATGTAGCTGACACGGAAGTAAGAGAACCGAGAGGCTTGGAATTGCACCTTGCTCAGGTAACGGGACATGGTCGGGTCTCTAGCTTCGTACTCCCCAGCGACCTACCCAGAAATAGCTAAGAGTCCGTGAAAGCCCTTCAACGCCCTGCCTAGCTCCTAGCCAACCTCATTTCTGCTAATAGGGCTTCATACTCCACCTGGTTGTTAGTCACCGGGAACTGGAATCGAAGAGCATACTCCACACCTCCCTTCAGGGCTCGCAAGAATGAGTCCGGCTCCGCTTCCCTAAGAATTTGCTCTCCATCTACGTGCAAAATCAGTCCTCCTTTTCTGTCTCCTCAGTTGAGGGAGGTCCACACACTCCTCCGGGCGTATCTCCTCCAAACCCCTCTCGGTCCAGGAACACTCAACCAAGAAATCAGCTATCACTTGAGACTTCATGGCCAACCTTGGTGGATGGATAGGTCAAATTACTCAGTTTGATGGCCCATTTGGCTAGCCAACCGGAGGTGTCAGGACGAGACAAATGGTCGAAGAGGTTGGTCCGTGAGCACCACGATGGGATGAGCCTGAAAGTAGGGTCGGAAGCGTTGGGCAGAGACCACAGGGCAAAAATGATCTTCTCGGTTCTAGAGTATCTGGTCTCGGCATCATGAAGTACCTTGCTGGTATAGTAGACCGGCCTCTGCACTCCATCAACATCCATGCGCACGAGCATAGAACTGACGGCTTTGGGGAGGCTGCGAGGTATAGGAAGAGCTCCTCCCCACTCTTTGGCTTGGACAATAGTAGGGGAGTGGATAGAAATTGCTTCAACTCTTCGAAGGCATCCTGACACTCTTTGTCTACTCGAAGCCATTGACCTTGCGCAGCACCTTAAAGAAGGGCAGGCACCTTTCTGCCGATCTTGACATGAAACGACTCAAAGCTGCCACCCTTCCTGTTAGGTATTGCACCTCCTTCTTATTAGCTGGGGGCCTCATATCCAAGATAGCCCTGATCTTGTCAGGGTTGGCTTCAATCCCTCGCTGGGTTACCATAAAGCCCAGAAACTTGCCTGCCGTCACTCCGAAGGCACACTTGTGGGGGTTAAGCCTCATCCGGTACCGGCGCAGGTTATTGAAGGTCTCCTCGAGGTCGACGACATGATCAACAACACTAGTGCTCTTGGTCAGCATATCATCCACGTACACCTCCATGTTACGCCCGATCTGGTCCTCAAAGACCTTATTCATCAACCTTTGATAGGTGGCTCCGGCGTTTTTCAGCCCAAACGGCATCACCTTGTAGCAGTAAATCCCTTTTTCTGTAACAAAAGAGGTGGCTTCTTCGTCTGCCGGGTTCATCCTGATCTGATTGTACCCTGAGAATGTGTCCATGAAACTAAGGGTCTCATGCCCGGATGTGGCGTCCACCAGCTGGTCGATCTGGGGTAACGGGAAGCTATCTTTGGGGCATGCCTTGTTGAGGTCGGTGAAGTCCACGTACATCTTCCAGCTCCCACGGGCCTTGCGAACCATCATGACATTCGTCAGCCAGTCTGGGTAGTGCACCTCGCGGATATGACCGGCCGCCAGTAGCTTCCGCACCTCTCATCCACGGCCTTTTGTCGATCGAGGGCGAAACTCCTTTTCTTCTACCGGATAGGTCGGCACTCCGATCTAATATTAAGTTGTGGGTAATCACCTCTTCTGGAATACCTGGCATATCGGACGCCGATCAGGCGAAGACATCTGCATTGGCTCTCAAAAAGGTGAGGAGTCGATCACGAGCCTCCTCCGGGAGTAGGGCTCCAATCCGGATTGTCTTCGTTGGGTCCCCGAGGGGGAAGGTAAGGAGGCGCTTGGCCGGCTCTCCTCTTCTCTCCAGGTCCCGAGGATCCAACGTCTCAGGTACTGGCGCGGGTGCCACCCCCTACGACTAGGGGCCATGTGATAACAAAGTGAGGGCAGATTCTGCTCTCCCGCATCTCCGACTCCTTCGCTAGTAGGAAACCTCACGAGGAGCCTCTTAGTGGATATGACAGCATCCAAAAGATTGAGCCCGGGCCTCCCAAGGATCGCGTTGTAAGCAAGGGGCACTCGAACCACCAAGAAGTTCATGAAAACCGTACTTTGACGTGGGGTTGTGCCAGCCGTAACAGGGAGAGTGACCTTCCCCTCGAATTTCACAGAATCTCCAGTGAACCCCATCAGGGGCGTGACGACGGGCTGGAGCAGATCAGGCAATAGGTTCATGCGAACAAAAGCATCATAGTTCAAAACATCCACAGAGCTTCCACTATCAACTAGAACTCTCTTTACATGATGTTTAGCGATCGTCATGGATACGACAACTTTGTCATTATTTTTGTTTACCACCCCCTATAAATCCTTTTTAAAGAAAGAAATTACAGAATCTAACCTCCCTCCCCTCTCGGCCTCTTCGGTGGGCCTCCTGCCCCCCAGGAAATCATTGCCACCGTCTTCTCTGTTAGAGCATTGTCGACCATTGGTGGCGGGGGCGCCGACGGGCCTGGAGCATCCGGGTTATTCCTTCGAACGAACTTCCCCAGATGGCCACGCTGAATAAGATCTTCGATCGCCTTCTTCAATTGACGATAGTCATCGGTGTCATGGTCGTGGTTCCAGTGGTAGCGGCAGTAGTGGTTCTTGTTGCGGGGATCCTTGGGTTCATCGGGGGTAGGCGTTGAAGATAGGACTCACCTTCAATCTCAAGCAAGATGTGTGATATGGGAGCAAGCAGTGGAGTGTAGGGTCCATCTCTCTGTGCAGGAGCCCGAGGACGATTATCCAGTCGGCGAGGGGGTTCGGGCTTTCGGGTCGAACTTCAGCAGGCTCAGGGCGGGCCGGTTTCCTAAGGATACTCCCACTTGCCTCGCGCCGAGAGGAATCAGCTTCGTCGGCGCGGACATACTTCTGGGCCCGGGTCAAAAGTTCAGCGTAAGAACCGGGCGGCTTCTTGTCCAGGGAGTATGCGAAGCGAGATGGATGGAGCCCTCACTTCAAGGCCAAAGTAGCCATTGAATCTTCAAGATTGTAGACCTCCAGGGCCGCTTCCTTGAACCGAGCGATGTAATCCCGTAAGGACTCGCCGCTCTTCTGCTGGACGGCGAAGAGGCTATCTGCTACCCTTGGAATCTTTCGACATGCATCAAAATGGGCCAAGAAAGCTCTTTCCAACTGGCAGAAGGAATCAATACTCCGTGGTGGCAGACGGGAGTACCAAGTTCGGGCAGCCTTCTTCAAGGTGGCTGGGAAGGCGATGCACATGAGTGAATCGGTGGCCCCCTGGACTTGCATGAGAACTTTATAACTTTCCAAGTGGTCCAAGGGGTCTGTGGTCCCGTCAAAAGGATCTAGATGGGGAAGGCGGAACCGGGTGAAGATGGGTTCTTCTATGATGCGGCGAGACAGCGGAGGCCGGCTATCGTAGTCCATCTCTGGCAGGTGGGTGATCCGGCGGCTAAGTTCCTTCAACCTCTGGTTATACTTGTCGAGTCGACGCTCGGCTCGACGGGCTATCCGACCATCAAAAGACCCCTCCCCCGAGGATTCAGAGGACGGAGAACGGTGACAATGATGTCTGCGGGTGCGCTCCGCCTCCTTCCCATGTTGCCGCCTAGGAGAGACACTGGTGTGGCGAGAAGGCGACCGGTGTCTCTTAGAGCTTCTTGGTGGTGAGGCTTGGGCGGAGCTTGATGGTGGTGAGCCCCCGGTACCGGTGATCTCCTTTGGGAGGAATGCTGGCTGGGTTGCACCACCCCTGGAACTAATGGATTTGGCTCCGGCTGCTGCGGGGCCGCCTGTTGGTGCTGCACCTAAACCACCGCTGCCAGGGATTGGACTTGCATGGCTAGGGCGGCGAATTGATCTTCCTGGAACTGTTGCGGAGAAGGCGCAAGGATATCGACCGGAGGAGCGGAAGGTCCAGTCTCCTGGGGATGCAGCGATGCCGGAACGCTGGCCGGGGGAACTGAGGGGGCATCGCGAGTGGATCGGCTCCTCGGCGCTGCCCCCCAGCGCAACTGACAGAGACTCCTTCGCACGGGTCGTCACCATGGCTTCAAGAGCCCGAGGAGAGAGATTGCAGATTGCTGGTTCGATGTCTTTCTCTTTCCTTCCCCCCTTCCTGGCACGTCAATCTGATGATGCCAAGTCACATTCTTCAAGCGTCGGGGAAGACGGACGTCCTTCTCTCTGGACCCCTGCAAGAAAAGTCCCCGGAGACCGGATGCTCCGGTGGGGATCCTCTGACGCTCAAGTTAGTCACTTGGGATCAGATGAGAACTGCTCAGCAGAATGGAGCTGAAACAGTTAGGGTTTTAGCTAGTAGGAAGAAAACTAGAAAACCACAGTTCAAGGATCCTCACTTACAGTGCGGGTGCGTGCTTTTATACCTGTTCGAATGTCCCCTTTCTATTCCCCAAGATTGCTGATTTTTAGGAGTCCAGTTCCATAACGAACAAAATACGGGGCCGACGATGACAAGTCGTACTGTCATCGTACACACCGGATGCATCATGAGTTACCTGCCAGTACGACCTCATAGATGTCTCGCATCTGGGGTCGTATTTGGTGCGCGCCATCACTGGACATGATCGTGCACAACAACGGGTAGGTGGTGGTCTGCATACCGTAACGGGGTATGGCCATGCACAGTGACAGGGATACAACGGATCATACGCCGTTATGAGGTATGGCCACCCTCTGCCACGGATGTCCGGTGGATTATGTGGGCACGCCAGGTGGCCCAGAGCGGCCTGACCATGCGCCGGGGATTGAGATACCGTTCATGTGTCCCGAGATCATGAGGAAGGTCTCGGGGTTGATACACTGTTCATGCGCCTCGAGACCGAGAGGGAGGTCTCAGGGGTTGATACAATGTTCATGCGCCCCGAGACCGAGAGGGAGGTCTCGGGGGTTGATATGGCTTCCCTGCCACTATCTTTGCCGTTCATTCTAACAGCGCATGATCAGCCATATCACACCTCATTCATTACATTATCCTGAGAGGAATAGGAACAATGGTCTCAGAGAGTAATCCGGGTGGCAGATATGGTGTTCAGATGACTACAAGCAACTTAACTGATCCCTGGTTTGATGGTCTGTTAGCAGTCAGGGCTTGCTGGGCAAAAAATTAACTTGAACCCTTGTTTTCTTGACCGTAATTTTTAGTCCCTCACCTGGGTGTAGAAACAAGTATATATATTGTGTGCATGTAAAATCTGCAAACAATTGTTCTGGGTATTGTGAGTTGAATTAAGCACAATTAAGACAGGTTGTTAACTGACTGTCAAATGAGAGGCTGGGAGCAAATTTTTTTGCTTGTGTATTGAGGAGGGCCATTTCCAGCTACCAAAATATTTGAGGTGTCTGTGGAGGTAACGCTCAAGTTATTCAAATATGGCCTATATTCTTGGATATCAATGTAACTCGGCTCCAGTGATCAGAATTGGGTCAAACTTCCATTTGAAACATGCATAACCTTTCGCTAGTTATGTTCTTCAATAACAAAGTAGCAGTTTTCTATAAGATATTTTTTAGTACTTATGTGATGCCCCTTCCAATTGTCCCACATCGGATAATTGGGAGTTGGTTAAGTGGTTTATAACCGGTTAAGCAAGAAGGACAAGGCACCAATTGGATCCCTTTTTGGGCTGTGGTGGCCCAAGTTGGTGTGAACCTTGTCCGTCTTGCTTTCTTGTAACGAAATGGGCCCGTGGGCCCGGGTCATTACAATATGGTATCAGAGCCTCGCACCAGTCGGAAGTGCAGGAGCTAAGTGCCACACAGGACAAAGTGCTACATCCATGAGGGATGGGAGCCACCTCTTGAACCTGTGGGGCCATCTCTAGAATCCTGCCTGCCTGGTGGTTGTGATGAATTACCTCTGGCGACGAGGACGTCGCCTTTATTAAGGGGGGTAGATTGTGATGCCCTTCCAATTGTCCCACATCGGATAATTGGGAGTTGGTTAAGTGGTTTATAACCGGTTAAGCAAGAAGGACAAGGCACCAATTGGATCCTTTTTGGGCTGTGGTGGCCCAAGTTGGTGTGAACCTTGTCCGTCTTGCTTTCTTGTAACGAAATGGGCCGTGGGCCCGGGTCATTACAACTTAGCAGCTTGACTTCCATGGTTTTAGAATTAGCTTACAGGCGACAACCAACATGATTGATTTCTCTTTCCTCTTTGGTGCCATCATTTGAAAATCTATAGTGTTTTAGATTCAGATTGGACTCATCGAGGTTCGACAGAACGAACAAGTTAGGCAGGTCCATGGACTTGGATTTATGTTTGTTCGTTTTCAATCACTCACTCGACAAGGTTCAGATTTGGATATGCTGTAAATTGTGACTAGCTCTGAAATAAATATATCTCTTTCATTGTTTTTTCCCCTAGAAAAAGAAGTTTGCACTTCTTTTCCAAGTTCTACTCTTGGCTCATCTCATATTTACCTTTGTAAAATGTGTTTATTTTATTTTTTACCATTCTTTCAATCTTGCCTACGTCGGGTAGTGATAATTTGTGAAAAGATTAGAGTGTCTTGTGTCATAAATTTAAGTGCTTGAACCAGTTCCGGCCCAGCATGTTTATGTTCACTGAACAAGTTTGAACTATTCCCGGCAGTCAGTCTACCGAGTCCAGTGCAAATATGGAACAAAAATACTATCTTGGCCTTGGATTGAAACTTGTAGGAGTGGTAATTCATGTTTTGTGTGATGTTCATGCCATGCCGAAGCTGAGTACACAATACAATTAATTAATGTTACATTTGGATGAGGTATTTTAAAATTTTTTATAATTTTTAAATGCAATATTTTAAAATATTGTATTTTAAAATTTCACAAATTCTCTATTTGAATGGTTGCTCATAAAATTTAAACTTTGTCTAAGGATTATAAAGTTTTTATAATATTATTTTTAATAAATATATAAAATCATGTAATTTTATATCAATATTTTAATATTTTTATTTTAATATTAAATATTTATGCAATAAATATTTAGTAATTATTTCAATAATATCCATTAATATTTATTATTTCAATATTAATATATATTATAAATATAATATAAATATTTATAAAATATTAATAGTTATATATATAATACTATTTTTTATTTTTATTTTTAAATTAAAATATTTATTTAATAATAAAATAAAAATAAATAAATAAAAGTAGAAATGTTTCTAATTAAATTTATAATTTAATATAAATATGTTATTAATTAAAAATAAATTTATTTATAAAATATATAATTTAATCATACAAATATTTATTATAAATACAAAACTAATATTTCATCGCATAAATTATAAATAAAATATTAATTTAATTATGCAAATATTATAGTTTAATAATATTTATGTTAACAGTGTATATTATTAGTAATATATATTTTATATATATTAACAATATTATTATTTTTAATAATTCTTATTTTATTTATGTAATATTTATTTATTAATAATAAATGATATTTACGCAATATTAATAATAAAATATTGTTTTTAAAATAAAATAATATTTATGTGATAGATATTTAATAAATAAATTTAATAAATATATAAAACAAATAAAATTAAATTAAAAATTATTTAAAATAAATATTTTATTTGTAAAATCATATATTAAAATAAACATTTATGTAAATAAATTTTTTGTAATGCTTACGTAAATATTTTGGTACATAAATAAAATTAAATGTTTTGATTGCTTGTAAGTGAATTTTTTAAGAGATTTGTAAATAGCACCTTTAGAGGTGAAATTTGTAAATAATTATTTTGAGAGATTTATAAATTTTATGAAATTTTAAAATTCTTCCTTGAGAGTAGGAAAAAAATTTGATTTTAAATTCTAAAATTCTTGATTCAAATGAAATTTCTCCTACTAATCTTCTATCCAAACACTAATTGTATCTAAAATGCAAACATCACTTGATTTAACATGGCCACGAACCTATTTAATAATCATATCATATTGAATTAACACAACACGACTTGTTTAATAACTTACTTAATATGAACAATATGATCCACTTAATATAAATAGATATGATCTACTTAATATCAATATATTATTTTTATTTTAATATAAAAGGATATGTGATAAAATTTTAAAAGATAAAATTAAAAATAAACATATACGAAAAATGATATGAGTAGCCCCAATTAAAGATAAAATGAAAAAATTAATATGATGGTTTGGACATATATAACGAAGATCTTTAGATGCTCTAATTAGAAAGAGTGATCTTTTAACAATTCATGGTAAGGATACTAAACTAACATAGAAAGAAATAATTAAAAAATATATAATTACTTATAATTTGAGTATCGACTTAGTCTTGAATAGAGCAGAGTGGAGAAAGTAAATTCATATAGTTGACCCCATGTAGTTGGAAAAAGGCTTAGATGAGTTGAGTTGAGTTAAGTTATTTTAATATAAAAATATATACTTTTCAACATAATGCTTAACCATATCAAAAATTTGTTATAATATTGAATTATTTAAACTAAACAATCCAAGTATTTAGAAGAAATCTAATTGCATAAATGAATAAAAATATAATCTATTTTAAATTAATCAGATAAAATAGATAACACATATCATGATACAATTATTGCCGGTGATCTCAAACCGATTTTGAAATATTTGCGAAAGCTAGATAAGGATCAAATTGCATATCTTAAAATTTTTTTATTTGGCGATCTATGCCTATATTAATTTAATAATAAAATAATAAAAAATTAAGAAATTAATCTTCGTCGAATATCTTGAACTCCACCAATACCACCTTGGAATCATCAAATACTTTCGATCACCATGGATCTTTCCAAACATTTTCTAAATTATGATGAACACAAACGAGTGGGCGTTTTTGATTTGGGTTGAAATCACACAACTGAATTTTTGATTCACTTTGTATTCTCAACACACGAGACAAAGTGAGAATGAAGGAGAAAACTCTCTGTGGGTGATGGAAATTATCTTATGTTTTTTTTCTCTCATGAATCTTATATTGCAGAGAATAATAGCTACCACTCCTTTTTAATTAATTACTTAATTAAAAATTAAGATAACTTTCAACTCTTAGACATTACTTTAATCGTGGGATGATATGGAAGAGAGAAAATCTCTTTCATAATCCCATATATCTATCCATTAATCCATTATTGGATTTCTTTTGATATCTTTATCGTGGAATGATACAGAAGAGAAAAAGTTCTTTTGCGAATCCATATATTTCTTCAATAATAAAATAACTTCCACATGAACCCTTCTTATGGAACATGCCTAGGATGTGTTCGCTAGTATACCGTATAATTTTTAATTTAAAATAATTTTAAATTTATTTTAAATAATCATATTATTTAAAATAAAATTAATCTAATTAATTTTTGTGTAAAATTAATTTAGAATTCTTAATTTTAAATTAATAATTCAACCTAACATATCATAAAATTTACATAATTTAATTTAATAAAGCTATTCAGAGAAACTACGAACATTATAATTTTAAGCTCCAATAATTTTTATATTTAATTAACACCTTAATTAAAATATCAAAATTATTAGTTTCAAATTTTTCACTAAAAATTTATAACTGCACTCTCAAAATTATAAAATTAATTATATTTAAAAGAATTTAAATTAATCATTGATATATACGGCATATAAATCAATCCTTCATAAATTAATTATATAGTTACTGCAAATGATCCACTTAGTCAAATCTTTCACAGTAAGTCATTCTAAATTAATAAGATTAAAATATCCGGAGATTCATTGCTACGTTCTGACTTAAAGAACCCCTTCCATAAAAAATGCGGCATTTCCCGTGTCATCGCTTCCTTCTAGTTTCTTGGCAAAATCCTTAGAATGGCCCACTATTTGACCTTTCTGACGTTAGGCCATTCTATATAAAGTTAACCGTCTCCTCTTCTTCTCCCCCAGCCTTCATCCAACCAAGCCACCACGTTGCGTGCCAATTATCTTCACATAGACGGCATGGCTTCCTTTTGGAGAACCTTCCGATGATGATCTTCATTACTTTCATCCTCTGGCTTCTCACCTCTCAACCTCTGCGCCAATCCGGATGTGCCATAGCGGCTGCTCGACGACGTCACGGCCACGGCCACGGGTGGAATTGTCCGGATCCCCATCGTCAATTTCTAACGCCCCGAGCTCCCAAGCCACCCCGATCGAAGTAAACAACCATGAAGAGCAGTCGGTTAATTAATGGTGTCCTATACAGGCCAACGTGGCTTTGCCGGACTTATATGTCTATCTAGCATGAACTTAGGTTCATATAGTGTCTCTTGCTGTAAAAGTCCGCTTTTGGTGGTCTGATTAGATTGACTGAATTTTACGGCAGGAAAAAAAATAATATCGCCTTGCCCAATATCTAACATATATATTAGAATTAATTTGTTTCGATGTGCTATATATGTTATATGTAGCCTTTTATTTATTTTAAGAGATTATGTATGAGAAGAAGAAGATGGTCCCAGCTTATACTTCCTCTGTGGAGTCTCTGAAGGAGGATGGATGATGGAAGGCAAGCAATCAAATTGCATTATTTTGCGTTATATTATGAAACTTCTTACAGTTATGATGCGGCAAAAGAGGCTTGGGCAGTAAAATATGTTTTATTTTTTAGAGGAGTAAAATAGGCTCTCTTTACTCTTCAAACATGCAATTCTGGCTAAATATCAGCATGCGTACGCATGCAATACGTTAAGGTTATGTTTTTATTTTGATGGTTTAATTTTGAGGGAGAAAGTAAAATACTTTCAATTTCCTCCTCTGATCATTGTGCTAAGCGAAGGCCAAACGATCGCCTTCGAGGAGAACCTTCCTTGATGACTTCTTCCACGAAGGTAGCAGAACTCAATAGATCTTCACAGCCATCATCTATTTGTTTAAAAGGAGCGGGTAATTAAGGAGAGGATGTGGAGGAACTCCAACTCGGTCCACACGATTGATCTCTTTTTCTTTATAAGGAATACCACACGATTGATCTTCACCTCCTAAGTTGTGTCCTCACATTTCTGATCATAAGTGCCGTGTGCCCAAGAAT